>JAXIVJ010007333.1:60000-61322 GCA_036785665.1 Chirona hameri | reverse complement strand
ACATTATACCTGCCTGCCTGCCTGCCTGCCTGCCTGCCTGCCTGCCTGCCTGCCTGCCTGCCTGCCTGCCTGCCTGCCTGCCTGCCTGCCTGCCTGCCTGCCTGCCTGCCTGCCTGCCTGCCTGCCTGCCTGCCTGCCTGCCTGCCTGCCTGCCTGCCTGCCTGCCTGCCTGCCTGCCTGCCTGCCTGCCTGCCTGCCTGCCTGCCTGCCTGCCTGCCTGCCTGCCTGCCTGCCTGCCTGCCTGCCTGCCTGCCTGCCTGCCTGCCTGCCTGCCTGCCTGCCTGCCTGCCTGCCTGCCTGCCTGCCTGCCTGCCTGCCTGCCTGCCTGCCTGCCTGCCTGCCTGCCTGCCTGCCTGCCTGCCTGCCTGCCTGCCTGCCTGCCTGCCTGCCTGCCTGCCTGCCTGCCTGCCTGCCTGCCTGCCTGCCTGCCTGCCTGCCTGCCTGCCTGCCTGCCTGCCTGCCTGCCTGCCTGCCTGCCTGCCTGCCTGCCTGCCTGCCTGCCTGCCTGCCTGCCTGCCTGCCTGCCTGCCTGCCTGCCTGCCTGCCTGCCTGCCTGCCTGCCTGCCTGCCTGCCTGCCTGCCTGCCTGCCTGCCTGCCTGCCTGCCTGCCTGCCTGCCTGCCTGCCTGCCTGCCTGCCTGCCTGCCTGCCTGCCTGCCTGCCTGCCTGCCTGCCTGCTGCCTGCCTGCCTGCCTGCCTGCCTGCCTGCCTGCCTGCCTGCCTGCCTGCCTGCCTGCCTGCCTGCCTGCCTGCCTGCCTGCCTGCCTGCCTGTCCTGTCTGCCTGTCTGCCTGTCTGCCTGCCTGCCTGCCTGTCTGCCTGTCTGCCTGTCTGCCTGCTGTCTGCCTGTCTGCCTGTCTGCCTGTCTGCCTGTCTGCCTGTCTGCCTGTCTGCCTGTCTGCCTGTCTGCCTGTCTGCCTGCCTGTCTGCCTGTCTGCCTGTCTGCCTGTCTGCCTGTCTGCCTGTCTGCCTGTCTGCCTGTCTGCCTGTCTGCCTGTCTGCCTGTCTGCCTGTCTGCCTGTCTGCCTGTCTGCCTGTCTGCCTGTCTGCCTGTCTGCCTGTCTGCCTGTCTGCCTGTCTGCCTGTCTGCCTGTCTGCCTGTCTGCCTGTCTGCCTGTCTGCCTGTCTGCCTGTCTGCCTGTCTGCCTGTCTGCCTGTCTGCCTGTCTGCCTGTCTGCCTGTCTGCCTGTCTGCCTGTCTGCCTGTCTGCCTGTCTGCCTGTCTGCCTGCTCTGTCTGCCTGTCTGCCTGTCTGCCTGTCTGCCTGTCTGCCTGTCTGCCTGTCTGCCTGTCTGCCTGTCTGCCTGTCTGCCTGTCTGCCTGTC
>JAXIVJ010007333.1:10000-57500 GCA_036785665.1 Chirona hameri | reverse complement strand
TTTATGAACTAATCCCTTCTCTGTAAAGTATTTATCTAATCTAATTTGAAGGAAGCAAGTGTCACTGCATCAGCGACATCCCCTGGTAGCATATTCCAATGTCCTACAACCCTTCTACTGAAAAATGACTGTCGTAGCCTAGTCCTACTTTGTTTCATAATGAGTTTATGCTGATGACCTCTACCTCGATTTTCCCTATTGAACTCAAACATACCCTTTAAATATCCAGAATGCTGACTATTTACAAATTTGAAGACTTCAATTAGATCTCCTCTTAGCCTTCTATATCTAAGTGAAAACATACCTAATTTCCTTAATCTATCTTCATAAGGTAAACTACCAAGACAATTAATCATTTTTGTTGCCCTTTTTTGAACTCTTTCTAACAACCAGCAATCTTTCTCATATGTTGGAGACCAGGCTTGTACACAATACTCCAAATGTGGTCTAACGTATGCACAATACAGTTTTGTTATTACCTTTTCACTCTTGTAGGAAACATTTCTGTTAATGGCCCCTAGCATTCTAAGTGCCTTTTTCCTAGCTTCTACAACCTGGTCTGACGCTGATAGTCTATTGTTTACCACTACACCTAAATCTCTTTCCTTTTCAATCTGCTCCATTTTCTGCCCACCCATTTCATACCTATGTTTACTGCTAACCCGTCCAGCGTGCATAATCTTACATTTACTCAAATTGAATTTCATCTGCCATGCTTCAGACCACTCAACTAGCTTGTCCAGATCTGATTGAAAAACATCCTGATCATGTTTTCCTCTAATAATCCTGACAACTTTTAGATCGTCTGCAAATTTCAAGACTTTGCTGTCTATACTGTTCTCAATTGCATTCACAAATATTATAAAAAGCAATGGGCCCAGGACTGAGCCCTGTGGAACCCCACTGAGAACCTCCTTCCATTGTGATTGGCACCCATTCAATATAACCCTTTGCTGGCGTCCTGAAAGCCACGTTTCTATCCAATCCAGAATCTTGCCCCTGATCCCATGAATTTTAAGTTGCAACCCCAGTCTTGTATGGGGGACTTTGTCAAATGCTTTACTGAAATCAAGAAAAGCTACATCTAGCTGTTTACCCTGATCAACGCTATCTGTTGCAACATCCAAAAACTCCAGAAGATTAGTTAAACAAGAACGGCCCTTCCTAAAGCCATGCTGTGTATCTTTGATGAGTTCATTTTGCTCCAAGAATTCAACAATCTTATCTTTGATGATTGATTCAAGCACCTTGCAGACTAATGAGGTCAGACTAACTGGTCTATAGTTTTCCTCTTTACTTCTATCTCCCTTTTTATGAATAGGAACAACATTTGCTCTTTTCCAATCAAGTGGAATTTTACTATCTGCAAGTGATTTAGAAAATATTATGGCTAATGGAACCGACAACTCCCTTTCAGATTCTCTTAAAAGTCTAGCATGGATTTCATCAGGTCCTTCTGCCTTGTTAGGCCTTACTTTCTTTAGATATTCTAGAACAAGTTCACTACTTATGCCACCTAGCTCTCCTATAGTCTCCTCTGTCTCTAGCTCAGGCTGAAGTGCTGCAATACTACTCTGGTCCTCGATAGTAAAGACAGATTGAAACTGATCATTAAGCACTTCAACCATTTCACTGTCCTTGCTAACTAACACATCATCTACCTTAAATGGACCTATATTTTTGGAAACTGTACTTAACTTATAAAAACTGAAGAACTTCTTACTATCTGCATTACAATGTCTAGCTAAATCAAGTTCCTTTGCCCTTTTAGCTGCTCTGACCTTTTTCTTAACTGAATTTCTTGCATTCTGGTAGGCCTTCTGATTTATATCTAGTGAAGATCCCTTCAAAATGCCAAATGCACTTCTTTTAGCTTGTATAGCACTCCTTACTTCTGGGGTAAGCCAAACTGGATTGCCCTTGGTTCTGTTACGTTTGTGCCTGAGGGGTATATGCCGATTTTGAATTTGGCTTAATCTAGCTTTGAAAACATTCCAGGCCTCACATGCATCTAAACCTGCCAACTCAACGTTCCATTTTATCTGTGCGAAGTCATTTCTAATACCATCAAAATCAGCCCGGCTGAAGTTTGGAACCATAATAAGGTTATCTTTGGGCCTCATTTCTGATGAGATATTGAATTTAACCATATTGTGATCACTGGTTCCTAGACCTGCACAAATACTTATGTCACTAACTAGATCACTGTTGTCTGAGAATACAAGGTCTAGAATGGAGCAATGTCTGGTTGGCTCTGTTACAAACTGATGCATGAAAAGCTCCTCTTCAAAGATTTGCCTATACAACCTACACTCATTTGTTTCCTCTGCTATACTTTCGTATCCTCTTAAGTTAAAATCTCCCATAATAAGACACTGAGCCCGAAAGTTCCTACGTATTTCCTCACAAATATCTTGGTCTGTTTCAGCTTGGGAGTTCCTTGGAAGATTCCCTGGTCTGTAAAATGCACCTATCCTCAACCTTCCTCTGTTTCCTGTACCAATTTTAATGTCAAGCCAGATTGATTCTACTTCTTTTACTTTACTAGAATCATCAACTCTAGTAGTGCAGTACAAGCTATTTACATATACAAACACTCCTCCTCCCTGCCGTGATTCTCTGCAGTATGAGAACATGTTATACCCTTGTAACTCGAAATCCTGTAGCCTATCCCTATTATACCCCTCACTAACCCATGTCTCGGTTACACAAATGATATCAGGCTTTTCAAGGGCAACATAACACTCAAACTCATCAAATTTAGACCTAATACTTTGGGCATTCAGCAACACACATGTGATCTTATACTTTGAGCTGACTCTACTAATTCTGAGGGAATTATGATCTACTGTCCTATTCTGACATGAACTTCTACCAATGCTTACTTCTTGATGCCCTAGTACTAGCGTCCCTGAACCCCCCCTCCTACCTAGTTTCCCTGAATGACACTTCTGTAGGCATCTCCCAAAGCCCTTGCCCCCTCATCCGATAAGTGAAGCCCATCCTTCATATAGTACCTATGCCACTCATAGAACTGATCCCATAAGTCTACATAACTAAGCCCCATAGCTGAACATAAGTTCTGAACTGAGCTGTTCACAGACAGAGCTCTCGAGTACCACTCCTCACTGGCTCCACAGCGAGGGAGGATGCCAGTCACAATGACTGGTTTCCTGGACTCCTTCAACCTCTGCAGCAGGCTCCGGTACTCCGCTACTATTCTCACACTCTGTCTAGGTCCTATGTTGTTCACCCCCACCTGTATTATAACTGTCTCCGGGCTACTCCTACCCAGTTCTGCCTCAATGACAGGGCCCATATCAACTACTTTTGCCCCCGGTTTAACTATACATTTGTCCCTCTTCCCACAGAATGTTCGCCTTAAGGGCCTTACCCTTGAGTCCCCAACCACTAAATGCTGAATCTGTACCTTGTCACTTTCAGCTGCTGACTCTAACGCACTGAACCTATTTGCTAGTGTAACCTGCTGATGTTCCCTGGGGCTGTACTGCCTGACTCTACCCTGAACTTTTGTCCATCCCTCCTGATCCCCTTCCCTTTCCTCCTCCAGATTCTGCTACATATACACATATACACATATATATATATATATATATATATATATATATATATATATATATATATATATATATATATATATGTGTATATGTGTATATGTGTATATGTGTATATGTGTATATGTGTATATGTGTATATGTGTATATGTGTATATGTGTATATGTGTATATGTGTATGTGTGTATGTGTGTATGTGTCTGTGTGTCTGTGTGTCTGTGTGTCTATGTGTCTATGTGTCTATGTGTCTATGTGTCTATGTGTCTATGCGTCTATGCGTCTATGTGTCTATGTGTCTATGTGTCTATGTATGTGCGTCTGTGCGTCTATCGAAAATAACTGGAAAGCTTGACAGCCTCTGGAGGCTGTACCTTTGAGTGTCGCACATTGCCACTTTCTGGAAATGTGCGGCAGACATTTCTACACCAGTATGCGGAGTCTTGAGCTAATTGGTGCGTCCTTTTGTTACTTATTATTGTTTGAGTGACTGCGTGTTAACATGGGAGAAGGGGTAATTTTGCACGCTTGAGTGGCCCCGAAAGTCAAATTTGAAAATGTCACGAATAGGGACTATGATTTTCGGTTCCGGTATGTGCTCTTCTATTATTTCCCTGAGCTTAGTTGAATTCGCCGCGTCCCGCTAACTCAGCGAGTTTGAGTGACTGCATCTTCGGACGGGTCTGGGGCTTTTCGTGGGCAAGATAGGGAAAGTTCAAGGGCATGGCTGTGTTCGTTGCGACGAGAGCTTTCGAATGATACCCCCTTTTAACGTTTTGTGGATATTTAATAAATTTTGGCTGGTAAAGTTTTTCTTGATTTGGTAGCACGAATCTGGGCCGGGCTGAATCTGGGCTGAATCAAGGCGATATATACCGCTGAATGTGGGCCAACTTCCGTTACATTTGACTTTCGAGTCCCACCCATTTAGGCTTACGTAGCCTTGGTCCCACCTGAGCCAATCGGTTGATATCCTCTTTTATTGGAGCGTTTGTTAACTCTTGGCTGATAGTCACTTTGCAGGGACCTCGCTTCATGAAATGTAAGTAAACATTTTGAGTGGGACAAGGGAACTCACCTTTTAGCTTTCCCTGTCCCCGCCCACTGCATGAGGCGGGGAAGGAAACCTTGTAGGACAGATACGCGCCAACTCCCTATAGGAGATTGTTCACTGGAGAGACATGCAGGCGAGGGAGTTGGAATAGTGCGTCTGCTGAGAGATTGGCGGGAAAATGGACGAATGGTTTTGAGTCTTGACTAGCGGAGCAACTCAATCCGATCCGACTGGCATTTCTTCGCCCCTGGCCCCAATATTCCTCAGAGAAGGAGTACTTTTAAGCTCTTTCTGATGCACATGAAATTCTATGACTGAGTACTTGAAGCTTTTTCATTTGTGCATGTGGAATTATATGACTGTGCATACTGCACGTGGATGAGTGGATTACTGCGACAGGGAGATAGAATCAGGGGGGTGTACTCCGCTCCTTCAACATTGGTAAAAAGTGTGACAACCGCGAGCAGCTTCCAGCATCTTGGCCGTGTTTATCGGATCTGCTCATAAGCTATATTTGGCTATCAGCTAGTATTGACCAATCAGTCTTGAGCAAGCTCGACGGTGATTGGTTAAGTTGTGATGACATGACAGCGGGGGAGAATCGTTTGTTTACATTTCAACGGGTTCGCCATATTGGTTCGCTGGCAATGTGCGGGCGTGTGTGTGTGTGCATTTTTAAGCATTTACTTATTTTTATGAAGCGTAAAACAATATTAAAAGGTGTATATGAAATCCGACATAATTATTGTATCTGTCATCATAGCAGTATTTTCCCAGAATACATCATAAGCTAAAAATTTACACCCAAATCTGTGCGTTCTTTAGCTGAGGACATCTGCGAAAATTGTCGACATAAGAGGCTGTAGGAGTAGGTAAGCTATATTATTTTTTTGTATTTTTTTCAAGGGCGTAAACCCATAGATTGTATCACCTTATATAGACAGACTAGAAAATCCATACCAATGTGACTGATATCGGTATTACTTAGGTTTTGAGATACCATTATGAGTAGTACCAGTGGCGGCGGATAATATTTTCGGATGGGGGGTGGGGGCAAAGAAACCCAGAGTGTCTCCTCGGCAAAAGGGCCCCTCCCACGGCCAAAGGCCATCCCCAAAAAAACGCGAAATGGTATCTCCTCGGATTTAGGCCACTATATTTTGCAGGGCCTCTAAATGATCGCAAAAAAAAACATCGGACAGGCCAATGTTGAAGTCTCAGGCCTTCTGAGGGCCCCTCAGGCCGACTGAGGGCCTGCTATCGGTCTTAGAAGGCCCATCAGGCTGGTTGGGAGCACATCGGGGCCCTGGGTCATTGCTTCGGTCAAAAGGAAAAATCGAACCAACTTCTTGGAGTATGGATTTTCTAGTCTCTTACAAATTTATGGGGGGGGGGGGGGAGGCAAAATCATATGTTTCCCTCTCCCCTCAACTTCTTGAGTGGGCGGGAAGCTGCCACCTCTACCCCCCCCCCCTTATCCGCCGCCACTGAGTAGTACCTAATGCTACCATGGTCCTGTCCTGTGGGTGGCTTGCACTAATGAACACAAATTGCCAAGTGTCTAGTAATGACTAAAAATCAATGATAATAATGTGACTTATGAGTTACAGGACATAGCAAGATACCTTTTTGCGCCGTCGGAGGTGCAGTAACGACATGCCAAAAACAAATGTTCAAGATAACGATTCAGATCCTATACCATTTCATAAATTTACCGAATATTCACCTATAAGAAAAGTATAGGGGCGCATGGGAGCCCCAAGCCCCCCCCCCCCCCACCCCCCTTGAGCCCGGGTCGCGCCTATGTCGCGCCCTCCAAGCATGCGTAGGCCGCAACTTTTTGTATGTGCCCCCCCCCCCCCCCTCTGACCGAAATCTTAGATCCGCGCCTGTACTATGTCACGAGAAGGAATAGCAATGCCAAACAAATACAATATATTTGAGGAGGTTTATGTCTCCCTAGGCAATTCATTGCGATACATCCACATTTCCCACGCCGGGTAATGGTATCAAAGATACACCAGTGGCGGATCCAGGGGGGGGGGGGCGTAGGCCCCCCCCCCCTGCCTTAGAAAACGGCGCCATTTTTGTATAGGATTTGCCGGCGCCGTAGCGTTTTCGGGAGGCCGCCAGGGCGCCCTTGCGTCTACCAACAGCATCGTAGCACTCTTGGAAGGCACCCTGGCACCCTCAGAAGACATCTTGCCGCCCTCACAACGCATTATGCCGCCCTCGGAAGGTACATCGCCGCCCTCGGAAGGCACCATGCCGCCCCCGTCACCGAGGAAATATGCCGCCCTCAGGCCTGAAGCCCCCTGCCTTAGAAAATCCTGGATCCGCCCCTGAGATACACTTATCATCATTTCGAGCGGCGGTCGGCCGGGGCAACCGTACCTAATCGTTGCACTTTGCGCAGATACAACAGCAAATATTTGTCTGATTGCATTTGTTTAAGCGGCATCCGGCAGAGCGGTTGATTTGTGACATATTACATATTACAAGTTTTGCAATCGACCAGTAAACAAAGAAACTAAGCGCGATCTAAGCTTCAGACCTGACAAATGCGCGCACTAATGTTGACCACTAAATGCGCGCACTAATGACCAGACACGCGCGCACTAATGTTGTGTACGGCGGCCGGCCGGCCGCGTCCCCCGCCTTATACGTCACAGCGACTCTGGGGTCGCGGCTACTAAATTAGTGTTTGTCACCACTTTTTCGGCCGGAGTGTTCTACCTGGTTTATACAGCCTTGGATAGAATACAGAAGAGTGCATGATGAAGAGTGCAGGCTGCATGATCTGCTTGGGACTGTACAAAGCTTCTGCATGAAAGAAACGTGCATGCAAGGACTACACAACACTTAAGCCTGTTGGGTAGTACTGGTGCCTCAGTCTCCTAGTCCTATCAAGCTGATTCCTAATTCCTTTGTGTTGCTTGTGCTACCTTGCACTACCTTTGCTACCTTCCCTCAATTGTTTCTTGTGAGTCTGGATTTTGCATGTTTATTGTTTATTGCATGTGTTTATTTGCATCATTTTGTTTTGTATTATGGCTGCTTGAGCTTATGTTCTGAGATTTAAGTAGGGGACCAGCTTAGTCCTGAAATTGGGATCTGCTTGCTGCAGCCCAGACTGCAAAGTATGGCATTTCAATTTTTGACGAGATCTTGTTGGTGCGGGCCCGTCCTGGCTGGTGCGGATTTGGAGAAGCTGGTGCGGATTTGGTGCGGTGCGGTTCAGATTCCTGTGGTGCGGTGTGGTGCGGATTTGGTGAAATGTGGTGTGGACTGGTAATGGTGCGGTACCTACTACCTAAGCTTTGCTGCAGCAACAATCGCCAGTCTGCACCGCCATGCACTAAAGATGTATCTAAAATCACCGTGTTTTTATTAGCACTGCTGTCACACAACTGATTGTATTTACCACTCAAATTTAGAGGTTTATGGAAGACAAAAACTCATTTCTAGATTGTTCTACAAAATGTCTCATTATATGGGAAAATGTCTCATATTTAACGTAAAAGTATCTAAAGCATTTCCGAAACTCTCGTTCATTATCTGATTTGTAAATGTTGGCCGAAAATACAAATTGGCGCTAAATTCCGAGACGATTACCATTACGGCGAGATCTTTTGTGATGTGGGTGGTGTGCCTCAACTTTGGAGGCTCTGTTTCACTTTGGCGCCCTTTTCACTGGCTTTGCAGCGCATTGTCTGGATAATTTTAATGGGTTGGTGACGGTATCCGGACATATTTTCGTGGCGCATTTCTTCGTCGCGCATTTTTTCGTCCGCTGATTTTCGTCCGCGCATAATTGCGTGGCGCATTTTTTCGTCGCGCATTTCTTCGTTTTCGCAATTTTTCGTCCAGCATTTCTTCGAATCCGCAAAACTTCGTCTGCGCAAATACTCATTTCGCAAATCTTCGTCAGCGCTAATCTTCGTCTCGCATTTCTTCGTTCGCAAATCTTCGTCTCGCATTTTTTCGTCCACAAATATTCGTCTGCGCAAGTCTTCGTCTACGCAACTTTTCGTCAACACAACCTTTCGTCTACGCAACTTTTCGTCTTTGTGAGGTATCCGGACATATTTTCGTCTCGCATTTTATTTGTCCGCAATTCTTCGTCTCGCATTTTTCTTTTCCGCAAATGTTCTGCCGGCATTTCGTCGAATTCTCAAAACAAATCATCGCGGTCGCGGAATTTTCCGTCCGCAAATCATCGTCTTGCATTTCGTCGTCTGAAAATTTTCGTCCGCAACTTTTCGCCTGCCCATTGCTTTCACAAATTTTTATTTTCACTATTCTTTGTCAGCAACGTTGCTGACAACGTTGCTGCAGAGACGAAAAGTTGCGTAGACTAAAAGTTACGTAGACGAAAAGTTGCGTAGACGAAGAATTGCGCAGACGAATATTTGTGGACGAAGAAGAGCAACGTTGCTGACAAAAGAATAGTGAACATGAAAATTTGTGAAAGCAATGGGCAGGCGAAAAGTTGCGGACGAAAATTTTCAGACGAAGAAATGCAAGACGATGATTTCAGACGGAAAATTCCGCGACCGCGACGATTTGTTTTGAGGATTCGACGAAATGCCGGCAGAACATTGCGGAAAATAAAAATGCGAAACGAAGAATTGCGGACGACAAATTCGGGACGACAAATATGTCCGGATGCCTCAAGAGACGAAAAGTTGCGTAGACGAAAAGTTGCGTAGATGAAAAGTTGCGTAGACGAAAAGTTGCGCAGACGAATACTTGTGGACGATGAAATGAGACGAAGATTTGCGAACGAAGAAATGCGAGACGAAGATTAGCGCTGACGAAGGTCTGCGAAATGAATATTTGCGCAGACGAAGTTTTGCAGATTCGAAGAAATGCGGGACGAAAAATTGCGGACACGGAAGAAATGCGCCACGAAAAAATGCGCCACGAAATTATGCGCGGACGAAAAACGGCAGACGAAAATCAGCGGACGAAAAAATGCGCCACGAAGAAATGCGGGGCGAAAATCGGTCACGAAATCGTTGGTGGCTGGTGTGGATTTCTGACTGGTCTGGTGCGAACTGATGCGCATTTCTCGCCTGCGTGGTGCTTGTTGGTGCGGATTTCTGACCTACGTGGTGCAGGCTGGTGCGGATTTTCACTATGGGCTGGTGCGCCTCGTCCACTCCTGTGCCATACTTTGCAGTCTGGGCTGCAGCTGTGTATGTTTTGCTTTTTGTTATATCTAAGTTAATTCCAAGCATGTGCCTCCAACACTATGCTAGAGGCCAGCCAAGGAGGAGTAGAAGTGTGAGCGCCTCTAAGACAGATACCTCAGGTGCTCAAGCATCTGATAGTATGCAAAATAGCAGAGATGATATCCAGCTATGTGGCACATGCAATATAGATGTAGGTGACTGCAATAAGTTGTGATGAGTGTGAGGTCTGGGTACACAATTCTGAAATGTGTAGTGGATTGACCCAGGACATGATTGATGCAATTGGTAGACATGGCCAAGGCATCAAGTTTGTCTGTACCAAATGTCGTCTTGACTTCAACGCTGTCAAGGGCAACTCCCCCTCAGGGAAAACACAACCACACATGGTAGAGCTCGTTGCACAACTGTTTCAACAAATGAAGGGGATCTGCAGTGCAGAGCAAATTCTGATTGAGAAGGTCAAGATCCCAGCACCTGATATGTCAGCCCGTTCTGGGACTGAGTCGACTGACATCAATCCTGGGTCGAGACCTGATCCTGTCAACACCTATGCTGCTGTAGCTGCCTCAGATCTTGTTCCTAGACCTCCCCCTGAAACCTACCGGCAAATGGTCAGAGAGGAGCTGCGGGAGCTTGAGCAGAGGAAGCATCGTTCATCGTTGGTGATCAAGGGTCTTGGTGTGGCTTCTCCATGGGAGGCTGTTTCTAAATTTGAGGCAGTGTCAGAGCATATGATTGGGGATAAGGTGCATCTGACTGACATGGTGAGGATCCCTGGTGAGTCTGATCTTTTCAGAGGCAAAGTAAATGATGATGAGGTGCGAAAGATGATCGTGTACAAGGCGAAACATCTGAAAGAGTCCAACACATATGGCATGATCTTCATTCGTCGGGATCTGACATACAACCAAAGAGCCTCACTTAAGGCTAAGTGAACTGCTGCTGGATCAAACCATGGCAGGATTGTCACTCCTTCAAACCAACATGATGCCCATGGTGCCCATGTTACCCATGAGGCCAGTCCTCCAATCCCATCTTCTGGACAGTCAGCTTCTGGCAGTGCTCATCCACAGGTGCCCCCACCCGCTAGTACCGCCAACTCACCTGGTGGGGAGACCATTTCAAAAGTGGTAGATGCAGCATCAAACTGATAGATCGGACTACCAGTAGAACCACATCGACCCTGATTATGAATTTTGGCTTATGTAATGTCAATTCCCTTGTCAAAAAAGGGCCTTTGGTGACGGACTTCCTTAGTACAAGTAATCTGCACATTTTGTGCATCACTGAAACACATTTGTTGCAGTCTATGCCCAGTTCATTTGTGGAAATCCCCTCATACAATATTGTTAGAAATGATGTTCTGGGCACCCATGCCAAACATGGTGTGTGTATGTATATCCGCAAAGGCATAAAGTTTGATAAGGTTGATACTTCTTGTCCAAAAATTGTATTGCTGTAAGCCTTCCTGAGCTCAATATCCATGTTGTTACAGTATATAGGCCCCTTCTCAATCTGCAGCTGAGAATCAAATCCTGCTAGATTACCTGAGGCCTGTTCACGGGGTCTGCGGCCGCCGCGGCTCCCGCGGCCAGGAGGCGGAGCTTAATTTGAACAACTTTGAACACTTTTGCGGCCGTTGATGGCGTCCGATAAATGGCGCGTGTAGCGTTCGCAACGAATAGGCAATTTCATGAAAACCCTTAATGTTTTTCAAAACCACTCAGCTACATGAATATCTACCGAGTCACTACGAGTTGTCATTTTTGGTCAAACAACCGCCAGTGAGCTTTGATATCAACAAAACAGTGCGCAACCTTTGTCAGACGCGTGCCATTTATGTCGAAGTTCTTTTGCGGCTGCTCCCGAGCAACCGCAGGAGCCGCAGAACGGAGAGTCTCTCCTCCCGGATCTGTTCTTTCGTGATTGGCTGACGATTAAGCCCCACCCTTTTGGCCGCGCGAGCCGCGGCGGCCGCAGACCCCGTGAACACTGAACAGGCCTCTGATAAGAGATACTGTGCTGAAAAAGAAGTACTGCTGCTTGCGACTTCAACCTGCCCTCACTATCCTGGAACTAGGCAGAACCACTCATTCAGGCAACAGCCACTGATAGACTTGTCATGGAAGTATTTGTGGTACTTGGTCTATCCCAGTGGGTGCGGGATTCTACCTTTCCCAGGTCTGGCAATGTACTTGACCTTGTCCTTACCAGTGAGACAGACAGGATTGGCACAGTTGGGGTCTTGCCTCCCCTTCCTGGATGTGACCACTGCCCTATTACCTGTCACTACATCTTTGATTTTTCCAAAACTCTGGACCCACCTCCCAATCCTAGAAGACTGGCACAAGGGTAATAACAGATTTATATCTCTTTGCTTACAGGAGATTGATTGAGTCTTTGAACTTTCTTACCTGAACTGTCGAGGGGAATATAACCATTTTCTTGAATTGTTGACTCCAATCATTGAAGCCTATGTGCCAGTTGCTGATGAAATCAAGGTTTGCTCTCCTCCTTGGAAGTCACGTCCTCCAAAAAACCTCATCAATAGGAGAAAGAATGCTTGGCTAAATGTTAAACTTACGAGGGAGCAGCTGGGCCGCTCCTCTCCTGTGACTAAGATGGCCTTGCAATAATTATTCTCAGTGAATCATGATACAAAGCAATTTGTCAAAGAAGCACAAATAATATATGAAAAGCAACTTGCTAATGACTTGATAACAAATCCGAAGCTTTTTCATGGTTACCTTCGTCGTAAAAAAGTGGGCTGCCCATCTGTTGGTCCCCTCAGGCTTGATGATGGTAGCCTTTCAGATGACCCATCAGTAATGGTGGACAAATTTGCACTGGCATTTGTGAGCGTATATGAAGATAGAGTCCTAAATCTTACTCCTGCACCACATCAGACTTCACCTTGCCAAATGCCACCTACCATTATTCAGTTTCAGGATGTCCTTTCTATCCTAAATGCACTGGATGGCAATTCAGCAGCAGGTACAGATGATATTCACCCCAATCTCCTGAAATACTGTGCTCCTCAACTGGCATACCCTGTTTACCGTATATTTCTTCTATCCCTGAAGGAGAGATCCTTGCCTGTGGAGTGGGCTCATTCTAGTGTCGTACCAATCTTTGAAAAGGGATCCAGATTATGCCCACTGAATTATCCTCCTGTGAGCATCACATCAGTGCCATGCAAGATTTTAGAGAGACATTGTCAAAGACCTAACAAGTTTCCTGGAAACAAATCTGATTCTTTCTTAGCATCAGTTTGGTTTCCGTTCTGGCAGATCCACTATGGACCAACTCTTACTGGTGTACAGTGAAGTTTCTCTCTGGGCTGATGAGGGCAGTATTGTAGATCTGGTCCTCTTTGACTTTTCTAAAGCCTTCGATCTGGTATCCCATCCCATTCTACTAGATAAACTTAATCTCCTTGGCATTGACCAATCTCTCATCTCATGGATTGAAGTTTTCCTCACCAGACGCACCATGTCAGTCAGCATCAAAGGGAAGGTCAGCACCGCTCACAGGGTGGGAAGTGGTGTTCCACAGGGCTCAGTTTTAGGCCCAATCTTGTTTTCGATATTTGTAAATCACAGCAGTCAATTTGTCATGCAAATATAAGATATTTGCAGATGACCTGAAGATATATAGGAAGATAAGCCATGACAACATAAAGAAGTATACGTCTGACATCAATTCCTCTCAGTTGGACATAGATACCGTGCTTACCACATTTTCCTCATGGGGCTTGAAGATAAATCAGGGAAAGTGTGCTGTGATGAGGTTTCTGAGAAAAATGCATAATTTTCCTGACACAAGCTACCTTATTGGCCATTCACCAATCCCATTTGTCAGCTCACACACACCTGGGGTGTTGGTGGACTCAGGGTTGAAATTCCATGATCATATTTCAAAAACTGCTAAGAAAGCTGCTGGATTGGCACAAATGGTTTGAAATCCACTACTTGCCGGTCCCTGGAGTTTATGATGCCCATATTCAACTCCCACATACGTCCTATAATGGAATATTGCTCATGTGTTTGGACTGGCTATGTAGGCGATATCCATGTGCTAGAATCAGTGCAACGACTTTGGACTAGACATGTCATAGGGTTGAATAGTATGGACTATGGAGCTCGTCTCTTGGCGTTAAACCAGTATTCCGTACAAGGCAGGATACTAAGAGCCGATCTGATTTATTACTGGAAGATCTTTCATGGAAAATGTGCTGTTGTTCCTGCTGACCTGTTTACCTTAACTGTATACCAGGGGACACGAGCAGTGTTGGATTTGTCATTTCATGACCTGGTCCCAGAGAGTAAAAATCCATAGGTGGAGAGTAAAATTGTATTGTCAGGCAAGTTAAGATTTTCATTTTTGATTTAATCATTTTACTTGGAAAGTAAAAAATCCTGATTTGTAATAAATATTAAATCCTTGTGAGGAAAATTGAATTATATTTTAACTACAATGTCGGTAAGATCAGGCGAAAAGAGAGCACATTTCTTGAACAAATATGAAGAGAGCAAAATTCTTTGGACCCAAAAAGTCCAGAAAATTGCCCAAATTCCCAGGCTGGACACGAGGGCATAGGTATAAGATCGATCTCCCCCGTACTCAGACGGATATCTGTGGCCTTTCTCATAAAGGTTTGGTAGTACAATTTTGTAGTATAGTTGTAAGATTGTATAGTAAAGTTGTAAAATTCTGTTTCATAAAGCAAAAACTACTACTTACTACACTCGAGACTTTACAACTTTACAATTCTACAATGTTACTACTAGTTAGTAAGAAAATTGACGCGTTCTGTTTCATAATGGTCAGCTGATTTTCCGACGGTAGTAGAGTTGTAAAACAATATTTACAACTCTACTACCAAATAAACACATGCTCCTTTCCGTAGTAAAAACGTATGGATCAGTCAGTCTTTATCTCGCCCTAGTACCTACCACTCGTGAACGGTATGGAAGATGAGAGAAGAGAGAGGAGAAGAAACAGACGAATATTTAGAGAACGGATCAACATGACGTGGGATGTGCCTGAATCATTTAGGTGAGTTTTTCGCTGTACGGCTGTAGCAGTGATGTTTGGTGGAAATGTTGGCATGATATTGGCAATGAGATTATTTACTTAACGTTATCATCATAAGCAGGTAATTATGATATATCCATTTGAAGCACAACAAAATTTATGGTTTCTTCAATCAACATAAATGTCCTTTATCCATATCCATCTTTGTCCATAAATATCCTTTTGTAATGTTCTTGACTACTACCTTTTAAGTTTGGCTATTTTAAATTGTTTCGTTTGTTCTTTAGGTTTGTTGCTTTCGTTTTCATACAATTATATATTTCCTTTAAAAAATATTAGAATGCTTTTTTCGTATTTCGTTTCATTTTTACCAATATATCACAGCAATTTATGAAGTCCTTGTTTTGTCTTCACGCAGCAGATTACTATCATGCCATTTTTACTAACCTACAACAATACAAAGTACTACGCTTTATGAAACACGCGACAGTAGTAAGTAGTAAACTTGAAACTACAATTCTACTACAGTAGTAAGATTGTGAAAATTATTTATGAGAAAGGCTACAGAAAGCGATCTTTCGGTGTGAGATGCATTGACGCTTGGAATCAGCGTCCTGACCATGTTGTCTCTGCGTGTGACCTGTCCGTTTTCAAAGCAAAGCTTGCTGAATGCCTAGGTGATCCTATCTGTATAGGTACCATCGATAATTAATCAACCATCTTGACACATTGCTATACTTCATGTTGCATAGTAATGGCATTGAGATAGTGTCTGTGCAGATGCACTAATCCAGTCCATGTAACATGTTTGCTGCCTCTGGACTGGCGCATATTTTGTTACACGGGTTCCTTTCCGGTCCTGTCCGCTCCTTATAGCCCAGGACCGTCTAAAGGAACCCCAACAGGTGAGTCCAACAGGTGAGTCTAATGGTACCTACTAGTGGAGCAAATGTTCAACGTTGGATAGTGGAGACCTTGCACGAGTGTTCAGGCGAGATATTCATGTAGACGATTCCCTAAGATCATTGACGGGGACGACTTGAACTCGGCAATAGAAGTTGAGCTGACTGCCCAGTCAGGCAGGGAGTTCCAGTCGTTCACGACTCGCTCAGAGAAGAAGCGTGCTCTGGTGTCAAGCTGGTATCGGCGGACCCTGATTTTAAACCTGTTGCCACGAGTACGATCATCAGTGGTGGTGTCCCAGATGTCTGATGGATTTATTGGGCAAAGTCCGTGGAAAATTTCCCAGCATTTGATCAGGTCTGCACGCAATATGCTGCAGTGATCGCCTTTAACAGAATACAGGTTTAGAGATCTGAGTCGTTCTCCATATTCCTTGTTTGCAAGGCCCTCGGTGTGGCCCTCGGTGAGTCCACAGTCTTTGTACTGACTCGAGTCGTCTAGTGTCCTCGTTGTAGCCAGTGTTCCATACGACGGAGGCATACTCCAGGACGGGACGAATGTGGGTCCGAATAATATGGATCATGAAGTCAGGGTCTCTGCACAATGTCGCTTTCAGGAAATTGTGAGCTACGCCCCGGCCTTCCTTGCGGCGACTATGGTATGTTCATGGAACTTTAAATTGTCGTCAATCGTGACTCCAAGGTCTGTGTGAGAGTGAGTCCATGGAAGCTGTCCATCATTCAGGTAATAGATGGGCCTCAGCGGTGTATGGAATCTTCTCTGGAATCTCATCACTGCACATTTCTTTATGTTCATGCTTAGGCCCCATGAGGTTGCAGTCATTTGGAGGAGGTTGATGTCTGACTGGAAGCTCACGACATCGAACTCAGACTTGCTGACGCATGTGTAGATCTTTAAATCATCCGCAAAGATCTTGTAATGACTTTTGAGATGAACTGCTATATGATTTATGTAGATCAAGAATATTGGTCCTAATATAGATCCCTGCGGCACGCCACTCCGGACCTCTTTCGGTGAACTCAAAGTGTGTTTGACCGCCACTTGCGTGGTGCGATCGACGAGGAAATTTTGTAGCCAGAGGCCTGTTCACGGGGTCTGCGGCCGCCGCGGCTCCCGAGGCCAGGAGGCGGAGCTTAATTTGAACAACTTTGAACACTTTTGCGGCCGCTGATGGCGTCCGATAAATGACACGTGTAGCGTTCGCAACGAATAGGCAATTTCATGAAAACACTCAATCTTTTTCAAAACCACTTAACTACATGAATATCTACGAGTCACTACGAGTTGAACAACCGCCAGTGAGCTGCGATATCAACAAAACAGTGCGCAACCTTTGTCAGACGCGCGCCATTTATGTCGAAGTTCTTTTGCGGCTGCTCCCGAGCAACCGCAGCAGCCGCAGAACGGAGAGTCTCTCCTCCCGGATCTGCTCTTTCGTGATTGGCTGACGATTAAACCCCGCCCTTTTGGCCGCGGGAGCCGCGGCGGCCGCAGACCGCGTGAACAGGCCTCAGGTTAAAAGATGTCGGCGGAGACCAATGCACCATAGCTTTTGCAACAGATCGAAAGAATCGAAAAGAATAAGGTCAACTATGTGTTCGCTATCCCAGTGCTGCGAGATGAAGTTGTAAGCAAGGAGAAGCTGGTCTTCGGTTGACCGACCAGGCCTGAAGCCGAACTGCTCGTCAGTGAGAATGTTGTTTTCTAGCAAGAAGTTGTGCAGTTCCTGGAAGATGAAGCGTTCGAAACACTTGGGGATGGAACAGACGGGAGACTCACGGGACGGTAGTTCAGGGGGTCGGAGCGAGAGCCCTTCTTGAATATGGGTACCACGTGTGCTAGCTTCCATAGAGAGGGCAGTGATCCCTCTGTGAACGACAGTAGGAATATCTTGTAAAATGGATAAGACAAATTGGATGCGCATGCTTTCAATTAATGTGGGTGGAGGCTATCAGGGCTCATGGAAGAGTTGACATCCAAGTGGGAGAAGACGTCCTGAACATCTTCTGGAGTGAAGATGATGTGATCGAGCACAGCGTCACACTGCTGGTGGTGAAAAGGGTTGGGAGGTGCTGCCGTTGCGAATGTGCTTGCAAATGCTTCTGAAAATGATTCTGCCATCAATCTTGGGTCGTTCGTAGTGAAGCCCGAAGAGAGTCTCAGGGGTCCTACTGAGGGGCGGAACTGCTTCTTGTGTCGTAAGTATGAATGGAAGAGCTTGGGGTTTTCTTTCATTTTGAGTAGAAGTGACTTCTCATAGTCTATCTGGGAACAAATTGCAAAGTTTCGTAGCTGTTTGTTTACTTGGAGGAACGACTTCAGCAGAGACTGAGTAGCAGGCGCTCTTCTCCCGAAGGTACCCCTGGCCAGTTTGTACGCTGACCACGCCGATGAACGTGTGTGTTTTAGGGAAGTGGGCGAATTTCGCTCCCATGGAAGTTTATTGTTGAGCTGTCCTTACTTGCTGCTGGGGACGAGTTGTGATATTATGGGCTGCAAGATGTTCAATCATGATATGCAGGTCAGAGAGGTCTCTGTGGCTCGTTATGCCTCAGATGAGGACTTTCGAGAGGCCACTTGACCGTCCCTGTAATATGCAACTACTCGCTGTTTGGGCCCAAACCCGGTCGTTTTATAACCATTGGGTGGATACGATTCACTCGCGACCTGATTCTGGGCCTTGACGCCTCTGACCATTTAAAACCGCGTGGTAATGTGTCGATTTCTGGCACTCATTCACCATGGGCGAGATGGGGTACATGCTCTTTGGGTACCTCCGAAGAAATGACCTCTGCCGTGCCCAATCGGTTAAGCTCGGGTCGGCTGTTCTGTGATCACCTGCGATGTATATATTCCCCACAGCTGCAGGTTTGGATAATATTCGGTTTGTTCGCCGGTCGTTGGGAGACGGTTGAAGCATGGGTATTGGGCACCACTAACCGCTCGCATCAAGTTTGAGGAGATACCCTAAAGATATTGGCAGTTTCCTACCGATAAGCGATCCACGCTTATATCGGTCGGTACTCAGCAAGCACTCGGTAACTAATTCAGTACATTAGCCTCCCTACGCATTGCTATTTATTATGAAGGTATGCAATATGTTTCATGCACTCTTCTTTTGAGAATATGTGCCAAAATTTGTATGAACAATCAACAATCATTTGAAAAATGTGCATTGACATCGGCAGTTGAGCTTGGCACCGGCCGTCCGGTGCCAAGCTAAACTACGGCGACCTATTTAGTGTCGGCGATTTGTTTACAAGTGCCCATTCAACAGCGTTGAACAGATTGATGCAAAAGCGTCAGATGGTGCGCTTTCCAATAGTGTAGGGAAAATACCGATCACGAATTTTCCCAAACTTCCAACTTCGAAGTAGGGAATAATTGTATTTCATTCTTAAATTTAGATAACAACATTTTAATACCATAACGGTAGCCAAATACATTGCTGCTAACCAAATCAAAAGGGGATTATCTCCCTTTAAACGATTTTTATTTTACAGCTCAGCCCCCCCCCCCCCCCCCAACTTGTCTGGAGAAGCTACGCCCTGGTGTGGATGAATGGGTGTTTGTTTTTGATGGACTGTAACAGTGTGTATGTTTGAAAAATGTTTAGAATTGTCCGAACTTTCTTTCATGAAGTTGACGGGTCGAACTGGATAAAACTAACTATTATAATCTCCCCATCCCTAATGCTTGTTATGTCTGCTTATGTATCATTGTACCTCATATCTTTTTATTATTGTTGGAAATAATTGTTAGACAAACTGTAATATGACGATCTAAAAACATATTTAGCAGCTTTCAGCGCAATACAGAGACCGTGTTTAATCTGCTAAATTGCCACTAAACTAACACAAGCTTTTATGATCTCAGCAGCATAACTAATGCAAGATGGGCCTTTTCTCAAGTATTAAGAAGTTTAAAGGCCAGGACTATGACAAACTGAAGAAAAAATGCCAGGGGGCAGGTGAGTCATTCCGTATATTTATGCTATGCTTGTATTAAGCTGTTACTGTGACTAATGTTTTTGGTGATGGTGTCATTCAATGTTGCTATATATCCTTATATTCAAATAGTTTTCAGATCTGTCTTACCACTTGAAGAGCCTCTGTCTATTTGTGTCCTCGCCGGTCGTAATTACTGAGAAAGGTTCCGACCTGCATGGGTCTCGAGCCCATTACCTTAGCGTCAAGATATGGCGCTCCAACCAACTGAGCTAATCTGCCAAATATGTTCGGCGTTTCCCAAACAGCATGCTGATCGCCGGCCATATTTATCAGGACTCGCTGATTGTCCGGCAGGCGGCTGACCTATCTATCACATGACCGGTCAGACCGGGTCGGCGCCCCGAGCAGTTGGGGTCTGTTGACAAGTGCTGAGTGCGTGTGAACTCAGAAATATTCTGTTCAATAAATCCTGTTCTTTGAATACCATTAAATAACATGTTTAAGTCAAATTCCGTGAGTTGGTGAATATTTCTTTAACTTCTTGCTGAAGGAGCTGAGCGGGAAAATAACGCGTTATGCATGGTGTGCCATACGCGGCACTAGCATTCTGATGTTAGTTCAATGATTTACCAATAGATGGCAGCACCGCCACTAACGCCGTTACACAGTGGGCCAGCGGCGGCTCAAAATAGTTTGTAATTGAAGAAAAAAAAATACCGATTCCGGAATTCACAAGTCATAGATTGATGTAGAAATGAGTGGCGCATTCAGTGGTTGCATTTATTGTTATATTCGATCTGATCTAAGGGGTGAATCTATGCCGAAGTCACCACATGCGTTGTTATGCTGAATCAGCCAACATACCGCCCAAAATACGATGCACAGTTACTATTGGCAAAGGTTCTACTAAAGTCATGCGACACATGTTTTATGGACTATTTTACACATATAATTTGATTGTGATAGCCATTTTCACGACTGGATCTCATCTGAGGAGCCTTAAATGAAATTTGTCAAGTTCAGGTCAAGGTTAGGTCACATTGGGTCAAATTTCTAAATGGATTAAGCTAAGTAAAAAAGACAGGTTGTTGCACCACATTCGCCTCAGACAAAGTGATGATGTTTATTTGCTCGTATTTGCCCCCTAGATATTGCCCCCCCCCCCCATTCAAACTCCGAAAACACAATTTAAAAAATGACGCCATGAGTTAGGCACCTACCATGAGTTAGGTGATGCCATGAGGAGAAGGCAACCGAAGTTTAGCATTGATAGCCATATTGGTTTTTGAGATATTGAGAATGTCCGTCGGGGGGGGGGGGGGCAATATCCACCCGTCAATGGCGTGTTAACCAAACTATAAACTGTTAATGTTTTGTTAGTCTTGGAATAGTTAGATACATTATATTGGCCTCCTTTTTGGCCCCGTAAAAGTAGGCATGTACCTATAAGGGAACGATAAGGCAGACGGTTTAACAGAAGATAATGCCATTTATGTATTCATCATGTTAACCCGCGCCGTGCCGGTGCTCGGCGCCAACTTCGCCGTGCCGGGGGGGGGGGGGTGTTTAGACCCCCCTCCAACTCGAAAACTAAAAGGGACGCAGAAAAGCGCGTTCGAAAGCTCTCGAGAAGCACATTCGAAAGTATTTAGATATTTTTTCCTAAAGTCAATATTGAGGTCACCAGAGGTTATCAAAGGTCAAATTTTCCAGTTTTAGGACTCCGCTCCAGAAACCCCCAGATATCACAGGAACTATGATAGCTAGGAACAAACGGAAAACAGCAATGGAAAGCTATTGAAACATGCAATCGACAAGGTGTCCTCAGATTTTAAATAAGGCAAATAGTTTAGGCTCCAGAGCTCATCGAATGTCAAAAAGGCTATTTTTTACAAAACAGTTTTTCACGAATAGCTTTTTACCTAATAACGACAGGACAATAATTTTGATTCCATTGTGTTTGTCCCCTCAAGGCGCTTCGACTCATATTAGTGTTGACCAGGTTAGGTCAACTTAAAAGTTTGACCTCAGGTCAAGGTCATGTGGTGACCCAAGTAGGTCATGTTGCATATGGGAAGATGTACCTTGACGAGACAAACACATTGGTGTCGGTTTCACTTCTCTATCGTCATTATGTCGAGTTATTGACATACAACTGTTGGTGACCTCGGATGACTTCGGCTGACCCTGTAGGTGTCAGTGAACAAAAATAGCACCTAGGTCATCAAGAATGGCCTATAATAACATGATCCAGAAGGAATTAGACTGATATCTTGCGTATCTTTGGAATAGGAAGCATTTTAATATTTCCCTATTGACTTATAATGGGGAGGTCACGAAATTGACCCGACCTTAGGTCGCTGATATAAAAAAAAATCAAGATAAACAAATTGTAGATACATATGACCTTATCAAATCCTGTAAGTATAAAACCGATCATCTAAAAACTGTGACTGGTACGACCACAAGTTCTTTTGGAGGTGTAGTCACGTGACCTGGTCTGGTGACCTGACCTGAGATGACCCGATGTATTTTTTTGATACATAATGTGCGCAATTGATGCCCGAACAGCTTTTTCAAAAAACGGCGGGGCTGCGCGCCGCCGTTTTTTCGCTATCCTCGAAAAACCTGAGGGGGGTGTCTAAACCCCCGGCACGGCGCGGGTTAATGGTTACACTTTTAGCTAAGTTACTGCACTTCGATAGAGTGGTTATTGATTCGACACTGATTTAATTGATTGGAATCGTTCAATCTAAATTCCTTGAATAAAACAAAAATAAGTGATTCACCACCAGATCTTTTGATTCATAAATCGTGATTGAATCAAAATCCGCCTCAAGTCAAGGCTGATTGAATCAAAAGATTTAACGATTCTTAACCCGCGCACTACAGGGGGTGATTTCCGCCCCCTCAGTTTTGTTTTGTTGCATATAGCGAGAAAACGGCGGCGCACAGCGCCGCCGGGTTTTGGCAGACATGTTAGGACATCACTTGCGCAAACTTTGAAAAAATATGAACCCCCCTGCAGTTCGTGTTCGGCGCAAACCCCCTGCAGTGCGCAGGTTAACGATTCAAGTACACTAGTAAATTGTGAAAATACATGCAGTCCCAGTGGCTACATTCATTTATACTAAAATAGTATTGCTGTAGCAATGTTTTCATGATCATGTATATGTATGTTTCCATTTGTATTGATTTGACATAAATTCACCACCTTTATTTAAATGAAACTTGAATCGATTAAAATATTTCTTTTGATTCTTTGCATCAGAAACAAATCAATTCTCGAAATTGTATCCGTGAATCGAACGGTGCTTGAATCATTCAGATTCCAAAATGAATCATGATTGAATCGTTGCAAAAAAAGTTGAATCAATATCCAGTCTGCTTCGATATCAATTCTACCTTAAGACTTGCTTTGGGACCCAAACATCTCGTTTCATTGCAAGCTTTCCTACATTTGAAGAGGATGTCAAATCTTCCATTATAAGTAGATATATGAATCGACACTGAAATAACACCAGGTACAAGTTTTGTTCGATGATGTGGAGGTAAGTATACATAAGTGTCAGAATCGTTTTCTACGTAACGAATTGCCCCTAGAGCCGTCATATGATTCGGTTAGTGCAATTCACTGATAAAAAACTATTTTGAGCCGCTGCTGGCCCACTGTGAGTTCTTTTCACGAGATGACGTTACTGTTTTAAACTAGATCTATTCTGGTTGGTTCATTAAATAATAAGTTTTAAATTAAGTTACAGTTATATTTTTTAAACGTAAGTACAATATGGAAAAATGTGGAACATTGTTTTTTGGTCCTTTAACACGCGCAATGGAGAGAGGTATGCCACTAACGCGCACTGGAAGGGGGGCACTTTAGTGCCCCCTGATATCTCCGAAAGTATAGGAGCTATAACGATCAAACTTACAGGGTAGGTAGGTGCTGTGATGATCCGCATTTGCTGAAATTTAGGTGGCCTTAGGTCACTATCTCCAAGGTCAAACGAGGTCACGAAGGTCAAATCTGGTCAAATGTCACAATTTTGGGAATTTGGCCTCTGACGTCGCAGGTCACCAGCAGAGTGTCCAAAGTTGTATTCAGGGATGCACATTGACATTGTCTACCGAATGGCGTTTGAATCATCCCGATCTGACTGTTGGTTCCGATGATATCGCTTCGCCGACATCGATTCTGGCCGCCATCTTTGAATGAAAATCCATATAACTCAAAAATTGATCTACCGATTTTGATTTTTTGCCCGTCAAACGATCCGCTATTGAGTTGGCGTAAATGTCACGTAAAACACTGCCCTGCTCCGCTTCGTTTTCGAGCTATTCACGAAAAACATGTGGGGGGGGGGGCAACAAAAGTGCCCCCACCCTCCACTGCGCTTGTTAAGCATTCTTAAGTGCATGCAAATCTATGTTAATCTTAGTAAAATAAAAACATGGTCTCCACACTTGTCCAAATGCAAGCGCATAGAGTTTTGCGAAAATAGAAACCCACGAAATATTAACATTTTGGTTTTAACTTAGGTAAATGATGTTAAATTTGATGAGAAAACCATTGTTTGCGCTAATATAAGAACCAGCTAACATCTGTGTTCAGTTGTAGACGTAGCATTGCATGCAATCAGCCTGGCAAAGCGGACACGGTATCAAAGGCGGAGGGCTCACATTTGGTTAGTATGGTAATTGAAGTGTCTTCTCTCAAAGAGGCAAAGAACATTTTTGATATCATGCTTACTTTTTAAGATATGTTTGGTATTGCGCCGCCGTTCACCCTAAATCAGTCGATTTCCCGAGATTTAACATTGAAAATACACCAATATTTGTATCTCAAGCTGAAATCTCAAGAAAATGTCTCAAGCTGTGTCGGCGGTGGTGTCATGTCTTTGGCAATAGTGTAGAATGCTAGAACATTAATATAACAGGATCCAGAGAACATATTTGTTACTCCTTATAGTTTTTTTCTGCTAGACTTCGAAACCTGCAGTTTTAGACCGAAAACCCAATGGCAGCACGCCCAGGCGGACGCTCCGCCGCCGGGCGCTAGTTCCGCGTATGGCACACCATGTGAACCTTTTTAACTACCAACCCCCAACTACATTGCATCAGTGGCTAAAGACAATTTAGATTAATTCATTATATATAAGTACACAAGCGAGAACGCCCCGGTATTTTAAACTTAAGTAGATAATCGTTTTTTTCTTCTTCAAAAACGGTTTTATTCACATTATTCGGACAATATTCACTTCGGAATGTTTCACTAGATTTGATAAAGTTTTTCATGCACATCAAGGACCTAACTGTCCGCGAATACATTGTGCTTGACTCATAATGAGTTGGGGGTTGGTAGTTAAAAGGCGTTTCCGACTTGAATTATCCCTGAATTATTTCAGGGAAGTCATTTTTGGAAAACTAATAATGTAATTTAATTTAATGTGTCGGGGTATCTTGGGTTTCCATGTCGATTTTTCATGGTTGGATATAATTTACCCTAATGAGCGATACTCCTAGCGGTCATTCAGCAAGGGAAACTGGGTTTTCGAAGTGAGTGTAGCGTGTTTCTCCCCGATGTTGCATAAACTAATATAAACATACATATTATAAAAGAATGCATCGGGGCATCTATAAAAAGTTACGTACTTGTGGAATATACATTGTTTTCCCAACCGCCATGGTGCCGGCCATTTTTAGTACCGTAAATTGGGGTGAAGTGAGACTTTTTGCTTTAACCCTCGCCCGGGTAGGGGAGGGGGGGGGGGGGGTGGATGCCACCCCTCATTTTCTTTCGGGAATAACTCGCGTAATTTCCAACCGATTGCGATGGAATTTTTAGTACCCTACTTTTGAACAATTTGACACATACTCTGAAAATTTTGAACTTCTAACCCACATGACCCGTAGCCTATGACCTGTTTCTCAAGGTCATGTCAGGCGCAACTGGCGTCTCGCAGTATCGATGCTTGTAACTTGTGCAGTTTTCGAGTGTTTGTTGTTCAGGAGCATATGCACAGGTGTTTCCAGGTGACAGTTGTGGTTTCCACTGAGATTAAGACCTCGATTGACCTTTTCAGAGGTCAACCAAGGTCACTGACCTCCGATGACCTCAGATGACTTTTTTTTGGCTTCTGGCAGTTTCTAGGACATTTTGTGACAGATTTCAAATTTGGGATCCATTTTATATAATTATATGTTCCGCTGGAGTCATGTGCTTCCACAGGTCAACCGAGGTCACTGACCTCAGATGACCTGACATGACCTTTTTGGAACTTGTCAGTTTTTAGGACATTTTGTGACACTGATTTCAAATTTGGCACCCATTAAGCATTATGATATGCTCATTCACGATTCTAGCTCGATAAAATTCAATTTATACGCATTTACAATTTTGATGACTTTTGGGTCATTGACATGCCCTCAGAGGTCACCTAATGACCCAAAACCTTCAAATCGGGTATCAGCGGCTTCCTCTCGTCACAAACAACACGCTCGTTTTTTAATCGAAGCTCTAGCTCAATTAGGGGCGAAACGCTAAGGGGGCTCGTACCCCCCTACCCGAACACCTAGTGATATTGCCCTACCTGGCGAGGGTTAACCCGCGCTGTGCCAGTGGGGGTGTTTAAACGCCCCCCTAAGGGTTTTCGAGGATATCGGAAAAACGACAGCGCGCAGCGCCGCCGTTTGTAGCACAGATGTTCGGGCATCAATTACCCACATAGTGTGCAATTCTTGACCTCAGGTCATTCGGTCAGGTCACCAGGCCAGGTCACATGACCCCACCTCCAAAAAAGTTTGCGGTCGTACCACAGCCACAGTTTTTGGCCGCTCGATTTCGTACTTACAGGATTTCATAAGGGCAATGTTGCCTACAATTAGTTTTATCTCAGATTTTTTTTATATCGGTGACCTAAGGTCGGGTCGCTTTCGTGACCTGCCCATTATAAGCCAATGGGAAAATATTAAAATGCTTCCTATTCTGAGGATACGCATTATATCAGCCCAATTCCTTCTGGATTATGTTATCATAGGCCAATCTTGAAGTCCCATGTGCAATTTGTGTTCAGTGACCCTCAGTGACCTCAGTTCAGTGATCCAGAGTGGTCGTTTAGACGCACTCCCCCCCCCCCCCTCCCTAAGGTTTTTCGAGGATAGCGAAAAAACGGCGGCGCGCCGTTTTTGCCGTTTCAAAAACGGCGCACGACTCACAGCGCCGCCGTTTAAAAAAAACGGTGCACAGCTCACAGCGCCGCCGTTTCAGCCGCCGTTTTTGGCACACCTATTCGGGCATCAATTACCCACATTGTGTGCAATTCTTGACCACGGGCCATCTCAGGTCAGGTCACGTGACCACACCTCCAAATAAGTTTGTGGTCGTACCACAGCCACAGTTTTTGGCCGATCAGTTTCAAACTTACAGGATTTCATAAGGTCATAGGTACCTACAATTCGAATATCTAAGATTTTCAATATCGGTGACCTAAGGTCGCCGGTCGGGTCAATTTCGTGACCTCCCATTGTAAGTCAATGGGGAAAATATTAAGATGTTTCCTATTCCGAGGATACGCATGATATCAGTCAAATTCCTTCTGGATGATGTTATCATAGGTTGTTATTGATGATCCAGGTTCAATTTATGTCCAGTGACCCCCACAGGGTCAGCCGAGGTCATCCGAGGTCACCAACACTTTGTGTCAATAACTCTCGACAAAATTAAGATAGAGAAGTGAAACCTGCATCAATGTGTTTGTCTCGTCGAGGCACGTCTCCCAATGTGCAACATAATCTAATTGGGTCACCACTTGACCTTGACCTGAGATCAAATTTATAAGTTGACCTAACCTGGTCATCATTAATATGATTCGAAGCGCCTTGACGAGACAAACACGATTACTTCAAAATTATTGCCTTATTAGGTAAACAGTTATTTGCGAACAATAGTTTTGGCAAAAATAGCCTTGTTGACCTTTGATGACCTCTGGAGCCTAAAATATTGACCTGAGTTGTTGAGGTTGAGGACCTGACCACAAGTTGAGGATCATTTGGCGATTGCATTTTGCAAGAGCTTTCGATCGCTTCTTTCCGTTTGTTCCTAGATATCATAGTTCCCGAGATAGTTGGGGGTTTCTGGAGCAAAGTCCTGAAACTGGAAAATCTGACCTTTGAAGACCTTTGGTGAACTCAATATTGAAAAAAGCAATGTCCGAAATAGTTTCTTAATGCATTTTGACGAGCTTTCGAACGGTGTTTTCCGTTTTTGTCTACGGCCCATATGAGCCGAGTTCGAGGGGGGGGGGGGCGTCGAAACGCCCCCCCCCCCCCCCCCCCCCCACAGGCACGGCGAAGGTGGCGCCGAGCACCGGCACGGCGCAGGTTATATCGTTGTAACTTTTCACCAATCGCCTCAGTGGTTTGATTTTTGCACCAAGTGTTGAATCTTAGGAAATACAAAAAAAAAATAGTCTAAGAGTTGTTTTGTATTCATTCCATATGCTGCATTTTTGTTCTGTCTCACTTCACTCACCCGGGTGCACTATCTGTCTCACTTCACTCACCCGGGTGCACTATGGGCCAGGAGCCCGATCTAGCCCGCCATAATTGATTATCCTCCCCACACCGCACTATGGGCCAGGAGCCCGATCTAGCCCGCCATAATTGTGTATCCTCCCCACACCGCACTATGGGCCAGGAGCCCGATCTAGCCCGCCATAATTGATTATTGACCTCAGATAGCCTTTTTGCAGCCTCAGATCATTGGCATGGGCACTTGGAGCAAGTATTATTAATTTGGAAACCATTTCGTACACTAATGGTTTCAAATACTACCGTCACTACCGTCACTAAACTACTACCGTCCAATCCCCGCTTGAAAACGCACGTTAAGCGCAGCTCGGCGCTCACTGAGGCTCGCAGAGTCGCCACCATCTCTGCATTGTCAGGAGTCGCTCCGCGGTGTGGTCCAGGAGGCTTTGATGTCGGACCTCAGCGTGGGTGGCCGTCACCACCATTGCATTGCATTGCATTACATTGCATTGCATTGCAGACCATTGCAGAAATCATATAATCACCCCTCATGAGTGCAGAGGCAGGTTGGGACAGGAAATTGGACTTGCCACAGCAAGCCGAACCATTGAGGATCACAACCATACTCGTATTTCCGTGTTATCGCGTGTTACCCATTAGATCGGCACTATCGAAGAAGCTGCATTCACGTTTGTGCCGACATTTCTGCTATGTCAACACAAATTGTCATTAAAAGCACGAAATACCCTACTTTTAGTTTTAATGTTGACTTCACAGTGTAGCCAAGGTTCCATTCTAGCCTGAAAACATGCACATTGCAAGATTCTTGCTTTATAACATTCGTCATTACATCGTAAGCGGTAAGCATACATCGATTTCGCGAGCCGCGGTCTCCCTGTTGTAAGCTTCATGCAAAGGTCCGTGTTTCGGTGCCGTTTATACTCCCACGTGTGATTGGACTCGCCATATTCTTAATCCACGGTCAATTTTGAACATATTCATGTATGTCCCATATTGAAATGAAAAAATCACTCCGACCAATTATGGCGGGCTAGATCGGGATCCTGGCCCATAGTGGGGTGGGGTGAAGTGAGACACTGTTAGTTGGCATGCTTTGAGCATTTAACTATGCTTGATTGGTGAAGTGAAACAGTTTTCGGCTTTTCAGAGGAAAGTTTAATGTTTGTCACACAGCCAAAAATCAGAAGCTACATATAGCCAAATGATCGCTAATGAAAATAAGCTTCATGATGCTGGTATGACCCATAGGGCTTATTGTTACAGCTACATATAGCAAAATCATCGCTAATGAAAATAAGCTTCATGATGCTGGTATGACCCATAGGGCGTATTGTTCCTAAGGTGCTTCTTCTCGTCATATGCCACCGAAAAAGACAAACTTGCGCTTCCTTCATCTTGTCATGTGACACCAAAAACAAAAAGAAAGACAACACAAATTTGTCCCGTTGGGGGTGGGGATTTTCGTATTACAGATGGTCAGGGGAGAGGGTCAGGATTGCAGGGCTCCCATGTACCATTAAGTAGGCACTCTACCTTAACCGAGCTTCATGTTTCAGGATGATGTTTGATGTTTCGACAATAATAATTACTGGGGCTTAACGTACCCCTGTATTTTATTTAGTATAAGAAGACAGTAGTCCTACATGAGTTGCGGGCGGGGGAGGGAGTAGCAGCGACTCGAACACAGGACCTTCCATTCAACAAACGACCTCCACAAAATGCTTTATACAAGAGAGTTAGCTCAAGTCTGCGGGACATGGTCAATTGGATGACCAACTACGATTCATATTAAGTTTTGTTATACATGCGCCCAAAAACCCCAATCATCATCATCATCATCAGTTATGTTATACATATTAATCTCACTTCTCATACTTGACCTGATTTAAACTCCGGAATGAATGGCAGTCACTCAAGGGCGTATCCAAGGGGGTACCCTGGACACCCGCGGGTACCCCCTTGTGCTGAGGGGTCATTCTATTTTTGTCTAAGGGGCCCTAATCGGCCCAAGGGGCCCTTGGGGTCCTTCACTGAGGCCAGACGTACCATCGGTCGATCTGAGGGACGATCGGCCGGCCCGTGGGGGGGGGGGGGGGGGTCTCAGTCGGCCTGAGGGAGCACTCAGTCGCCCTGAAGGGGCCCTCAGTCGGTCTGAGTAGGCCCTCAGTCGGCCTGAGGGGCCCTCAATCGGTCTGAGAGTCCCTCAATGAGTCTGAGGTAGCCCTCAGTCGACCTCAGGGGCCCTCAGTCGGTCTGAGTTAGTCTGAGGGAACCCTCAGTCGACCTTAGAGGTCCCTCAGTCGGCCTGAAGGGCCCTTAGTCGGCCTGAGGGACCCGAAGTCGGCCTGAGGGGCCCTCAGTCGGCCTGAGGGGCCCTCAGTCGGCCTGAGGGGCCCTCAGTCGGTCTGAGTTAGTCTGAGGGAACCCTCAGTCGACCTTAGAGGTCCCTCAGTCGGCCTGAAGAGCCCTTAGTCGGCCTGAGGGACCCGAAGTCGGCCTGAGGGGGCCCTCAGTCGGCCTGAGGGGCCCTCAGTCGGCCTGAGGGGCCCTCAGTCGGCCTGAGGGGCCCTCAGTCGGCCTGAGGGGCCCTCAATCGGCCTGAGGGGCCTTCAATCGGCCTCAGGGGGCCCCTCAGTCGGCCTCAGGGGCCCCTCAGGCGGCCTCAGGGGCCCCTCAGTCGGCCTGAGGGGGCCTTCGGCGTAAGGAGCGCTGAGGGGCCCTCAGCCGGCCTAAGGCCCTTGACCGGCTGAGAGGCCCTCGGTCGGCCTGAGGGACCTTCGATGGACCTGAGAAGGCCTTTGATCGTGGTCGGTCAGAGTGCACGTCGGTCGGCTCAAGGGGCCTTCGATATGCCTGACTGAGGGCGAACTCAGCCGCCCCTAGGGGCATTCGATCGACTTGAGGGAGCCTTTGGTGGGCCTGAGTAGATCTCAGTCGGCCTGAGGGTGCTCTCGGTCGGTCTGAAAGGCCCTCAGTCGGCCTAAGGGGCCCTGAACCGGTCTGAAAGGACGCTCGGTCAGCGTGAGGGACCCTCGTTCTAACTGTGGCGTCCTCGGTCGGCCTTCGATCGCTCTTGGCCGGTCTGTGGAAGATCCCTGCTAGGCCCTTGAAGACCGATCTTCCGAGGCCTCGGTGGACCCAACAGACCCATATAAGTCTCTTTTAAGCCAGATAAGAACCGTTTCAGGATGTATTTCCCTTCCTTCAAATCACGACTTAAAAACATGTTGGATCTGAGATGAACTTTTTATTTGCATTATTTACCCCCGCGCTCAACAACGCATTGTAATTATTTACCCTACCCAAGCTCAACAATATTTGTTTTCGCTGGGTGGTGGTAAAATGGCCCTCAGTCTTGGAAAGGGGCCCTGGCGCTCCTGGGGCCCATACAACTGGCCTCGGGTACACTACCTTGGCGAAATACTGGATACCTATGATGCCTATGATGACGCTTATGCAGTCACTCGTCTCACGTTAGCCCCAGAAGGGAGTCATTTGTAAACATGTCATAAAACTCTAAGATTGCATCAATTGAAACACAAAACACATGACCAGTATCCGAATTCATCATAATTTGATTGGCATGACCGTTCACAAAAAAAAATGTCAGCATTGGCTACACACGCAACAGTTTCATTAGTTTTTTTCACATTTGTTTTCGCAATTTGTTTTGTGGTCAATAGTTTTGTTTAGTGATGGAAAAACTAGTGTTGATCCTAACTGTGAAGAATTATGAATTTTCTATCAGATGGTGATAGTTCGAATCTTCTTACTCATTTAACCCGCGCGCCGCTGGGGTCTCCAGCCGAACGCGCGCCGCTGGGGGGGGGGGGGGGGGGTAAATTTTACCCCTCTCATATCTTCTGAACCAATGATCGCAGCGAGACGCGCAAGGCAGTGATCGAAAGCCCTTAAAGGGAATTGGTTACCTTGCAAGTTGTCTTGAAATTTGGCTATACGGGGTATTTCGAGCTGAAAAAACGAATATGGCATTTGTTTGGACGATAGATGGATATCCGTCGAAAAATGGGCATGTTTCCCTTTTTTCCTTCATGACAATAACAAAATTGTATGACAATTATGTCGTCATGCATTTGGTAGCTTGGATATGGAAACTATTGCACACAATAACGACGGACTTAAGGCATATATACGCAGGCTGCTTGTAACGTAAACAACCGTTGTGAGGACCCGAAACAAGTTTCGCGGACCCGAAACATATTCTTTTAAAGGGGCCCCACTAATCCTGTGTCGAAATTACTTAGCGTAGCGAGGTAATTCTTTCACCACAACCCATTGTTCGATCTGCTCCCTACTATCTACGATCCCTACGCTCCCTACGATCTGCTAAGGAAAATTTCCCGAAAAAGTATCTCAGTTCAAAACCCCGTGTTAAAGGTGAACTATTCCCTTTAATGAGACGAATTTAACGCATACCCGACATTCTTAAAATAAAGTCACATGTAAACTGTCATCTATAACTTATAACTGTCACATATATAACTGTCACATGTATAACTGTCACATGTATAACTGTCACATGTATAACTGTCACATGTATAACTGTCATGTATAACTGTCACATGTATAACTGTCATGTATAACTGTCACATGTATAACTGTCATGTATAACTGTCACATGTATAACTGTCACATGTATAACTGTCATGTATAACTGTCACATGTATAACTGTCACATGTATAACTGTCACATGTATAACTGTCATGTATAACTGTCACATGTATAACTGTCACTGTCAGGTCAATGGTCAAAATCTAGTTATTTGAGTTGATGGGCCATACTTTCCATTCAAAGCCTTATATTACGAATATTATCGCACACAAATCTTGCAAAGGTATGCTACATCTACCACATTACCGAAAGTGAAATTGTAAGCAAAGGTCAAGGTCACAAAGGGTCACTATTGGCAAGAGGTCTACGAGTCATGCGCCACATGTTTTATGGGTTATTTTACACGCAGAATTTGATAGCAGTAGCCATTGTCACACCCTGACCCGATATATTTGCCCTTTGGTGAATTTCAGGTCCAGGTCAGGGAAGGTCAAAATTTGATATTTATTAATATAAATAAAAGAGGCATGTTTCTAGGCTAGTTTTGTCTCAGAAATACAATGGTAGGATTGATTTGTCTGTATCTGGTCACTAAAAGCCATAAAAGTCAATTAAAAAATGACGTCATGAGTTACTCCTACTTAGGGAGCCATAAGTCAGTCAAAAATAAAGATGTTGCTTTGAAATGTGGTGTGGGTATCATTCATACTTGGTTCTCCAATATATATTCCGTTTTTTATATATATTTGAAAATTTTGATTTTGGGAAGATTTCCCGAAAAAAATCAGTTTTGTGGATTTTTTTTTGGGATCAAAGACTCAAAAGTTTGCATATTTGAGATAGCTATTTTGAAGAGAATGTCATTCCCTTCCTTTTTACGTTTTCTTATTTGCAATTTGCTTCAAAGCTCGATTTTCTAGGATTTGTCAAACATTTATCGTTTTTCCACCAAAAATGGCATAACATGACTTCACTAAAAGGTCATTATCTCCCAAACTTTGTCACCAATTTCAATGAAATTTGGACGGAAAACGTAGAAATGATGCAGCATAAGGTACCGCAAGTTTCACTTCGATATCTTTCATAGCTTTCACATTATTGAGAAAATCCGGGAGAGGAGGGTAAAAATTACCCCCTCCCCAGCGGCGCGCGGGTTAATAAATGAACTACAGTAAATCAAACAAATTGTATGTACATTGGTTAGAGCTGCTGCGAGGAACATTATTCTTATGATTACAACCATTAGGGTTGATGACCTTAACCTCGACTACGCTACAACGAACATCGACGCGACGCCATAAACAAAACCGCCAACACCCCTTTTGGAGATCATATCTTAAACGTGCACCATCAAGACGATATTCTTACCGACCCAGATTTTCTAGATTTAAAAATCCTTTACAGAGCCCAGGATCACCCAGATAGAAAGATTGCTGAAAGTATTATGATTAGGGGAGTGACGCCTTCTTTAAATACCCAGGGATCTTCATGGCCAATTATGCGTGCGGTATAGTGCTTACTTTGAAAGAACTGTGTAGAGTTATAGATGTGATTGTGTCGTATGTATATCGGATAGAAAGCATGAGGATAGTATGATTTGTGGTGATGTGTATGAGCTTCAGCTTCAGAGAGTGTAGGGTATGAACTTCAGTTATGATTGTGTTTGCATATGAATGTACATACATTAGGGGGGGGGGGGGGGGGGGATGTGATGTGTTGTATAAAATTGCCTATATTAGAAAGGTGTGCTTATTGCGTCTGTTTGCGTATGATTGTGACTTTACCTAGATGTATGATTAGCTAAGGAGTGCAAAATCGCCGACACGTAGATGGAGGTAGTTGCGAAAAATGTGATCACGAGAATTACCTGAAAATGTTTAAAACTTGGCGACGAATTCGATGCACATATTTTGTATCATTGTCATTCATGTAAACATTGTATTCACTCATACGTAATTTTGACAAAGGCCTGTGGCCGAAATATCAATACAGTCTATCGGTAATTTAACGTTTTGATACATCGAGGTTAAGGTCATCAACCCTAATGGTTTTAATCAAATTGTATGTACCTTGTGTCTCACTTCACCCCATTTTACGGTACCAATTTCTGCCGCGAGAGGCACCACCAGTAGCATGTCCGCGCCTGGCCCGTAACGGTCAACTATGCACATGAGTATCGTAACATGGCGGCTTATTTTAAGCGCTCGGCATAAACCTCTTGAGTTCTGTTGAGTATCTCACACAAAAATTAAAATGATTTAACGGATCAACGGGTAGATAGGGCAAATATGGCTTTATGGGACAAACAATATTCCGGACAGATCATGGTTTTGACGCATAAAGTCTCGGCCAAGTCTTGTGCAGGGTATTTTTGCCGCTGGATTGTACGGGCTTTTGACTGGAACTTCGCTTACACATTACTCTTTTGGTGGTAAAATATGTTTTTGTTTTGTCTGGCTGTGTGTCTCGCAGGAGTGCTGTTCTCTGGTTTCTGTGTGTCTCAGGAGTGCTGTTCTCTGAGTTATGTGTGTTCTACAGGAGTGTTGTTCACTGAGTTCTGTGTGTCTCGCAGGAGTGCTGTTCTCTGAGTTCTGTGTGTCTCACAGGAGTGTTGTTCACTGAGTTCTGTCTCACAGGAATGTTGTTCACTCTCTGGCTGTGTCTCACAGGAATGTTGTTCACTGAGTTCTGTCTCGCAGGAGTGTTGTTCACTCTCTGGCTGTGTGTCTCGCAGGAATGTTGTTCACTCTCTGGCTGTGTGTTCTACAGGAATGCTGTTCACTCTCTGGCTGTGTGTTCTACAGGAATGCTGTTCACTCTCTGGCTGTGTGTCTCACAGGAGTGCTGTTCACTCTCTGGCTGTGTGTCTCGCAGGAGTGCTGTTCACTCTCTGGCTGTGTGTCTCACAGGAGTGTTGTTCACTCTCTGGCTGTGTGTTCTACAGGAATGCTGTTCACTCTCTGGCTGTGTGTCTCACAGGAGTGCTGTTCACTCTCTGGCTGTGTGTCTCGCAGGAGTGCTGTTCACTCTCTGGCTGTGTGTCTCACAGGAGTGTTGTTCACTCTCTGGCTGTGTGTCTCACAGGAGTGTTGTTCACTCTCTGGCTGTGTGTCTCACAGGAGTGCTGTTTACCGACACGGAGTTCCCTGCGGCCGCCCGCTCCATCAGTCCCAACGGCTCGCCCCCATCCGATGTCGTCTGGAAGCGACCTCACGTGAGTGCCATCTACTGCCGCTGATCACGCCGTCAGAAGCAAATCATATTCTACATAACTGAATCCAATTAACATTCCAAAGCAACAGTCAGTAATAATTCAGCTACGAAAGCCTGGACGTTGCCAGTGTGCGCGTTACCTCGACATCTGGTCATTGCGTGTATCGGGGGCAGCGCGCTGCTGAAGTGACTCACGCCGTGTTTACCGGCCCCGTGTTCAGCCACTCATTGCGGTCATCTGGTCACTGCGTGTATCGGAGGCAGCACGCTGAAGTGACTCACGCCGTGTTTACCGGCCCCGTGTTCAGCCACTCATTGCGGTCATCTGGTCACTGCGTGTATCGGAGGTAGCGCGCTGAAGTGACTCACGCCGTGTTTACCGGCCCCGTGTTCAGCCACTCATTGCGGTCATCTGGTCACTACGTGTATCGGAGGCAGCGCGCTGAAGTGACTCACGCCGTGATTACCGGCCCCGTGTTCAGCCACTCATTGCGGTCATCTGGTCACTGCGTGTATCGGAGGCAGCGCGCTGAAGTGACTCACGCCGTGTTTACCGGCCCCGTGTTCAGCCACTCATTGCGGTCATCTGGTCACTGCGTGTATCGGAGGCAGCGCGCTGAAGTGACTCACGCCGTGTTTACCGGCCCCGTGTTCAGCCACTCATTGCGGTCATCTGGTCATTGCGTGTATCGGAGGCAGCGCGCTGAAGTGACTCACGCCGTGATTACCGGCCCCGTGTTCAGCTGTTACAATCAGCTGGCCGTAAGGCAGCTCACGGACCCTGCCGTTGGCTGCGGTCGGCAGTCGTCGGCAGACGGTGGGGTAACGTAAAGTGGGGATGGGGCGAAAGGTATGACGTCACACGGCTGCGGTTCCTGCGGTCGGTAAAAAGAAACCGCACCGATCGCAGGATGAAATGTCACGTAAAGTGACGCATTGCGGCTTTCAGTGTTCATACGACGCCTGCTTGTGATGACGTATGTTGAAGTGGGCGGGGCTTGAGGGTCTGCTGTCAACCGCCGAACCGCAGGGGCTGTGAACAGGGCCCGTGTTCCGGCAAATGACGTCGTTCCCTGGTATCCTGGTGACGTCATCCGCGCAGGGGTGACGTCAGCCGCGCAGGCAGGTCCGTCGGACACAGAACATGCCCAGAATAGGAGAAACTGCCAGGCACATGACATGTCCATAAATATGGGAAATGGGAAGATAGAACGAAGTTTAACCTGATGCTCATATTAAGATAAAATAACCAAAGATAAACCAAAATATATTTTCGGCTGTGAGCCTGCTCAGTGGACGACTGAAGAAACTGAAGAAGGCTCACAGCCGAAAATATATTTTGGATTTTCTTTGGTTATTTTTTCTTAATATGAGCTTAAGGTTAAACTTCGTTCTACTTTTTCCAATAATTATGATCAGAATAACGTTTGATACAATTCCAACATATGGGAATCTGTTGGATTCTAGTTAGGAAAAAAACTGGCAAGTTATATGCATCTTATTTCTCTAAATGGGCTGAGTCCGCTCTTACCGGCGTGATTACCAAACGTTCCTGCGACCGAATTATTTAATTCATATTGCAACATTGTTTACTACACTCAACTGCTTGCTAGTTTTTGCACGACTGACACCTCGTCGTTTTCGCCGCTCATGCAGGAGATCTGTGAGAAGCCTCGGCTGTTCGTGGACGGCGTTGGGACCGGTGACGTCACACAAGGCCAGCTGGGCAACTGCTGGTTCGTGGCCGCCTGCTCGGTGCTCGCCGGTGTGAAGGTGCTCTGGCACAAGGTGAGAGCGCCTCACAGCACTGGCCGACCACAGCAGGACTAATGACGTTTCAGCGAGGGGATGGAGGGTTTTCTGAAAGGAGAACTCTGTGTCCGCGGTGCTCTTTGCGTTGGCGCAAAATGACCAAGCAGTCTTCGCGTCTAAAAACTCCAATAAGCTGTTTGCGTGAATCCTAATTACCACCATCCGATCATGATGTTGCAGTGCATCGTCAGATTTTATGATCAGGGTTTTACATATCGTTTGACTTCTTGCGAACTTTGCCAGTAACGGTAGATCAAGCTGGTTAGGGAAAACATCAATCTGCCTCGTCTGAATGGGTGGCCTCCATTCTTTCTTGTTCCTTCGAAGGCGATCTTTCTTCATTCTGCAAGCGTGCTTTCTTCATTCTTCATTCAGCACTCGTGATGGGCGCCGCATAGCCTAGTAGCTGCGGCGCTCTTAAACCTAAATAATCATCACCATCATCTTTTGGCGACTAATATAACATGCTGTAATTTATTGCATTATCGTTTGGGTATAATTCGTGACGGTTCCACCTTCGTTCCAGGTGATTCCCGATTATTCCCGATTACGATGAACAGGAATACAGCGATGAGGATCCAAAGCGATATGCCGGCATATTTCATTTTCGGTACGTGCTCTGGCTTGACATCGAAGCTCGTTTCATTGTGGTGTGTCACTTGTCGGGGGGGGGGGGGTGTCACTTGTCGGGGGGTGTCACTTGTCGGAGTGTGTGTGTGGTGTGTCACTTGGGGGGGGGGGGGGGTCACTTGCCGGGGGGGGGGGGGTGTCACTTGTCGGGTGTGTGTGTGTGTGGTGTCACTTGGGGGGGGGGGGGGTGTCACTTGTCGGGGTGTGTGTGGTGTGTCACTTGTCGGGGGGTGTCACTTGTCGGTGTGTGCGTGGTGTGTCACTTGTCGGGGGGAGTGTGGTGTGTCACTTGGGGGGGGGGGGAGGGTGCCACTTGTCGGGGGAGGGGGGTGTGTGTGTGGTGTGTCACTTGTCGGGGGGGGGGGGTATGTGGTGTGTCACTTGTCGGTGTGTGTGTGTGTGTGGTGTGTCACTTGTCGGGGGGGGTCACTTGTCGGGGTGTGTGTGTGGTGTGTCACTTGTCAGGGTGTGTGTGTGGTGTGTCACTTGGGGGGGGGGGGGGTGGTGTGTCACTTGTCGGGGGGGGGTGTCACTTGTCGGGGGGTGTCACTTGTCGGAGTGTGTGTGTGGTGTGTCACTTGGGGGGGGGGGTCACTTGCCGGGGGGGGGGGGTCACTTGTCGGGTGTGTGTGTGTGTGGTGTCACTTGGGGGGGGGGGGTGTCACTTGTCGGGGTGTGTGTGTTGTGTCACTTGTCGGGGGGTGTCACTTGTCGGTGTGTGCGTGGTGTGTCACTTGTCGGGGGGAGTGTGGTGTGTCACTTGGGGGGGGGAGGGTGCCACTTGTCGGGGGAGGGGGGTGTGTGTGTGGTGTGTCACTTGTCGGGGGGGGGGGGTATGTGGTGTGTCACTCGTCGGTGTGTGTGTGTGTGGTGTGTCACTTGTCGGGGGGGGGGGTCACTTGTCGGGGTGTGTGTGTGGTGTGTCACTTGTCAGGGTGTGTGTGTGGTGTGTCACTTGTCGGGGGGGGGGGGGGGGGGTGGGGTGGTGTGTCACTTGTCGGGGGGGGGGGTGTCACTTGTCGGGGGGGGGGGTGTCACTTGTCAGGGTGTGGGGTGTGGTGTGTCACTTGTCAGGTGTGTGTGTGTGTGTGTGTGTGGTGTGGTGTGTCACTTGTCGGGGGGTGTCACTTGGGGGGTGTCACTTGGGGGGGGGGGTGTCACTTGTCGGGGGGGGGGGTCACTTGTCGGGGGGGGGGTCACTTGTCAGGGGGGGGGGTGTCACTTGTCAGGGGGGGTGGTGTCACTTGTCGGGGGGGGGGGGGGGTGTCACTTGTCGGGTGGTGGGGGTGGTGGTGTGTCACTTGTCGGTGTGTGTGTGTGGTGTGTCACTTGTTGGGTGTGTGTGTGTGGTGTGTCACTTGTCGGGGTGTGCGTGTGTGTGTGTGGTGTGTCACTTGTCGGGGTGGGTGGGTGGTGTGTCACTTGTCGGGGGGGGTGTGTGGTGTGTCACTTGTCGGGGGTGTCACTTGTCGGGGGGGGGGGTGTCACTTGTCCGGGCGGGGGGGGGGGGGGTGTGAGGTGTGGTGTGTCACTTGTCGGGGGGGGGGGGTGTCACTTGTCGGGGGGGGATGTGGTGTGTCACTTGTCGGTGTGTGGGTGTGGGTGTGGGTGTGGGTGTGGGTGTGGGTGTGGGTGTGGGTGTGGGTGTGGGTGGGTGGGTGGGTGGGTGGGTGTGTGTGTGTGTGTGTGTGTGTGTGTGTGTGTGTGTGTGTGTGTGTGTGTGTGTGTGTGTGTGTGTGTGTGTGTGTGTGTGTGTGTGTGTGTGTGTGTGTGTGTGTGTGTGTGTGTGTGTGTGTGTGTGTGTGTGTGTGTGTGTGTGTGTGTGTGTGTGTGTGTGTGTGTGTGTGTGTGTGTGTGTGTGTGTGTGTGTGTGTGTGTGTGTGTGTGTGTGTGTGTGTGTGTGTGTGTGTGTGTGTGTGTGTGTGTGTGTGTGTGTGTGTGTGTGTGTGTGTGTGTGTGTGTGTGTGTGTGTGTGTGTGTGTGTGTGTGTGTGTGTGTGTGTGTGTGTGTGTGTGTGTGTGTGTGTGTGTGTGTGTGTGTGTGTGTGTGTGTGTGTGTGTGTGTGTGTGTGTGTGTGTGTGTGTGTGTGTGTGTGTGTGTGTGTGTGTGTGTGTGTGTGTGTGTGTGTGTGTGTGTGTGTGTGTGTGTGTGTGTGTGTGTGTGTGTGTGTGTGTGTGTGTGTGTGTGTGTGTGTGTGTGTGTGTGTGTGTGTGTGTGTGTGTGTGTGTGTGTGTGTGTGTGTGTGTGTGTGTGTGTGTGTGTGTGTGTGTGTGTGTGTGTGTGTGTGTGTGTGTGTGTGTGTGTGTGTGTGTGTGTGTGTGTGTGTGTGTGTGTGTGTGTGTGTGTGTGTGTGTGTGTGTGTGTGTGTGTGTGTGTGTGTGTGTGTGTGTGTGTGTGTGTGTGTGTGTGTGTGTGTGTGTGTGTGTGTGTGTGTGTGTGTGTGTGTGTGTGTGTGTGTGTGTGTGTGTGTGTGTGTGTGTGTGTGTGTGTGTGTGTGTGTGTGTGTGTGTGTGTGTGTGTGTGTGTGTGTGTGTGTGTGTGTGTGTGTGTGTGTGTGTGTGTGTGTGTGTGTGTGTGTGTGTGTGTGTGTGTGTGTGTGTGTGTGTGTGTGTGTGTGTGTGTGTGTGTGTGTGTGTGTGTGTGTGTGTGTGTGTGTGTGTGTGTGTGTGTGTGTGTGTGTGTGTGTGTGTGTGTGTGTGTGTGTGTGTGTGTGTGTGTGTGTGTGTGTGTGTGTGTGTGTGTGTGTGTGTGTGTGTGTGTGTGTGTGTGTGTGTGTGTGTGTGTGTGTGTGTGTGTGTGTGTGTGTGTGTGTGTGTGTGTGTGTGTGTGTGTGTGTGTGTGTGTGTGTGTGTGTGTGTGTGTGTGTGTGTGTGTGTGTGTGTGTGTGTGTGTGTGTGTGTGTGTGTGTGTGTGTGTGTGTGTGTGTGTGTGTGTGTGTGTGTGTGTGTGTGTGTGTGTGTGTGTGTGTGTGTGTGTGTGTGTGTGTGTGTGTGTGTGTGTGTGTGTGTGTGTGTGTGTGTGTGTGTGTGTGTGTGTGTGTGTGTGTGTGTGGGTGTGGGTGTGGGTGTGGGTGTGGGTGTGTGTGTGGTGTGTCACTTGTCGGGGGGGGGGGTGTGGTGTGTCACTTGTCGGGGGGGGGGGTGTCACTTGTCGGGGGGGGGGGGGGTGGTGTGTCACTTGGGGGGGGGACCAGCACCACGGAAACTAGTTGATCCTGGCGCTGGCTTATGACTGAGGTAACCTTGACTGGTTGCGTTGCCCCGTGCCGGCCGAGGAGCGCCACATGGCACGCCACCGCCCGCGGCTCGTGCCGACTCGTGCCGACTCGTGACCGAGGTTAGTCCATGTCAGCTGGACTGTGCCGCAGTGACCATCAGGGTTAAGCCAGTGCCACTCTATCACTGCTACCCGGCTGCAGGCGCGCGCCGATCCACGCCATCTTGCAAATGGTATGTCAGCTGATGATTTGGGGGTAAGGGGAGGGGCAACTGCGGCAACTGGATAAACTGGGGAACTGGATAAAATCGGCGGATACGCGGCTACCAAATGTAATGTGTGAGACCGTAATGTTGCGATATTTTGTTGTTGATCTTATTCGTAGTTAAGGGAATATTTCACCTTGGGAAAAGTACGTGGAATGATGAAAACGAGTGTCCTAATTATAGTGCTGGCATTCTTGTTTGCGAAAAAAAATACCAATTGGTTATAATTTGCAAAATATTCATATTTTTACATGTGACGTCACAATAATCTTGTGTCACCAAAATGAGTTGTGACAGCATACCGGCAAAAGTCTGTCTTTGAATCAGAATGGTAAACAACACTAACAACAAGCAATGGCGGTGACTTACTTGTCTGTCGTGCGCCGGGTTATACGCCAAAAAGCTCCCATTCCTTCAGCATTGCCACCTTAGCTACGTAAGGCCTATTCCTTCAGCATTGCCACCTTAGCTCCGTAAGGCCTATTCCTTCAGCATTGCCACCTTAGCTCCGTAATGCCTATTCCTCAGCATTGCCATCTTGGCGAAACTTATTTTCTGTAATTTCGAACAGATATCGATGATATGTATTTTTGGTAATTGAAGTTTAAAATAAGTATTTATGACTAAGTATGAAACTTTACCGTTAAGTAGAATATTTAATTAAAAACTAGCCAGCTGGGGGGCATTCCACGACATTTCGAGAGAAAAAATTCCTCAGATTTTAACCCTCATCTCTCACTTTTTGTTCAAAATTGATCTACAGGGTTATGAATTCTGAATTCTGAAATTGATCTACAGGGTTATGAATTTAGGTCCTGAATTCAGCTGTGGCAATATTGGCTCGATCTGACCCCAGGTTTTCGAGTTATAGCCTCGGGCATTTTGGCAAGGTCACGCTGCAGAGGTATGTGTGGAGGCCAAAATAACTCATTTGACTTAACTAAATATCAAAAATAACTATATGGCTAAATTTGCTTAGATTATATTTCTGGGCTTTTTTGCGTGACCTTGAATGACCTTAAAACCGTGACCTCGTGACCTTGTTTTCGTTGACCTCGTGTAACCTCGGGTACACCTCTGATTTCAATTTTTCACATCGCAAAATACTTGTCAATATATTGCCTAACAACGCATCTTTTTAAGTGCGTTTTTCCTCTAATTTCCATATTTCCCGCCAATATGCGTGCGTGTTTTCGAATTACCCCCAAGGGGAGGGGTAACGGGCGGATATCTCAGCTACCATTGCAGCTAGAGACCCGATGTTTGGTACACACATTGTCAGGGTGACTAGTAACACCACGCAGCTATCCGGCGTGGTCCAAAACGGATCGAAAGGTGAAGACCCCACCCAAATCGGTCCATAGGTTCGGAGCATGACGTCGGCACCGATTTTTGGCTGTCTTGGTCCAATTTGGTACACTTCGATTGAACCAAACTGGATACAACTCAAAACAACAACCTTTAGACCAAGCCGGATCGAATGGTGAAGACTCCGTCCAAAACGGTCCCATAGGTTCTTAGCATGTCGTCTCCAACTATTTGTGACGGTTTTGGTCCAATTTGGTCCACTTTGATGAGACTAAAATAAATAAAACTCAAAATCGCACCGTCTTAGACCACGCCGAATCGAATAGTGAAGACCCCGCCCAAATCGGTCTCATAGTTTTGGAGTATGACGTCGGCAACGATTTTTGGCGGTTTTGGTCCAATTTGGTCCAACATTGGACCAAAATGAATACAACTCCAAATCGACAGTCTTAGACCACGCCGGATCCAATGGTGAAGACCCCGCCCAAATCGCTCCCATAGTTTTGGAGTATGACGTCGGCAACGATTTTGGGCGTTTTTTGTCCAATTTGGTCCACTTAAATTAGACCAAAGTGGATAAAACTAAAAATGGCACTGTGTTTTACCACGCCAGATCGAATGGTGAAGACTCCACCCAAATCGGTCCTATAGGTTCGCAAATATTTGCCCATTACCCCTCCCCTTGGGGGGTAATTCGAAAACACGCACGCATATCGACGGAAAATATGGAAATATGAGGAAAAAACACTTTTTAATTTTTGCGTTGTTAGGCAATATATTGACGAGTATTTTGCAAAGTAAAAAATTGAAATCAGAGGTGTACCCGGGGTCATACGAGGTCAACGAAAAAAAAGTAACGAGGTCACGGTTTCAAGGTCATTCAAGGTCACGCCAAAAAGCCCAGAAATAGAATCTGTTTTATTGCGAATTCAGCCATATATTTTGTATATTTAGTTAAGTCAAATGCGTTATTTTGGCCTCCAAGCATACCTCTGCAGCGTGACCTTGCCAAAATGTCCGAGGCTATAACTCCAAAACCTGAGGTCAGATCGAGCTAATATTGCCACAGCTGAATTCAGGACCCGAGATAACCATATAGATAACCGAGATAACCATATATGACCAATTTTAAACAAAAAGTGAGAGATAAGGGTTATTTCGACTTGTCGAAATGTCGTGGAATGATGCCCCAGCTGACACACTGCCTCCCATTCATTGGCCCTGTGTTGAAGTGCCGTTTCCGATTTACCTAGTATTCTATGACCGTGCCCGTGTGTGACCGTGTGTCGTGTGTGTGTGTGTGTGTGTGTGTGTGTGTGTGTGTGTGTGTGTGTGTGTGTGTGTGTGTGTGTGTGTGTGTGTGTGTGTGTGTCTGTGTCTGTGTCTGTGTCTGTGTCTGTGTCTGTGTCTGTGTCTGTGTCTGTGTCTGTGTCTGTGTCTGTGTCTGTGTCTGTGTCTGTGTCTGTGTCTGTGTCTGTGTCTGTGTCTGTGTCTGTGTCTGTGTCTGTGTCTGTGTCTGTGTCTGTGTCTGTGTCTGTGTCTGTGTCTGTGTCTGTGTCTGTGTCTGTGTCTGTGTCTGTGTCTGTGTCTGTGTCTGTGTCTGTGTCTGTGTCTGTGTCTGTGTCTGTGTCTGTGTCTGTGTCTGTGTCTGTGTCTGTGTCTGTGTCTGTGTCTGTGTCTGTGTCTGTGTCTGTGTCTGTGTCTGTGTCTGTGTCTGTGTCTGTGTCTGTGTCTGTGTCTGTGTCTGTGTCTGTGTCTGTGTCTGTGTCTGTGTCTGTGTCTGTGTCTGTGTCTGTGTCTGTGTCTGTGTCTGTGTCTGTGTCTGTGTCTGTGTCTGTGTCTGTGTCTGTGTCTGTGTCTGTGTCTGTGTCTGTGTCTGTGTCTGTGTCTGTGTCTGTGTCTGTGTCTGTGTCTGTGTCTGTGTCTGTGTCTGTGTCTGTGTCTGTGTCTGTGTCTGTGTCTGTGTCTGTGTCTGTGTCTGTGTCTGTGTCTGTGTCTGTGTCTGTGTCTGTGTCTGTGTCTGTGTCTGTGTCTGTGTCTGTGTCTGTGTCTGTGTCTGTGTCTGTGTCTGTGTCTGTGTCTGTGTCTGTGTCTGTGTCTGTGTCTGTGTCTGTGTCTGTGTCTGTGTCTGTGTCTGTGTCTGTGTCTGTGTCTGTGTCTGTGTCTGTGTCTGTGTCTGTGTCTGTGTCTGTGTCTGTGTCTGTGTCTGTGTCTGTGTCTGTGTCTGTGTCTGTGTCTGTGTCTGTGTCTGTGTCTGTGTCTGTGTCTGTGTCTGTGTCTGTGTCTGTGTCTGTGTCTGTGTCTGTGTCTGTGTCTGTGTCTGTGTCTGTGTCTGTGTCTGTGTGTGTGTGTGTGTGTGTGTGTGTGTGTGTGTGTGTGTGTGTGTGTGTGTGTGTGTGTGTGTGTGTGTGTGTGTGTGTGTGTGTGTGTGTGTGTGTGTGTGTGTGTGTGTGTGTGTGTGTGTGTGTGTGTGTGTGTGTGTGTGTGTGTGTGTGTGTGTGTGTGTGTGTGTGTGTGTGTGTGTGTGTGTGTGTGTGTGTGTGTGTGTGTGTGTGTGTGTGTGTGTGTGTGTGTGTGTGTGTGTGTGTGTGTGTGTGTGTGTGTGTGTGTGTGTGTGTGTGTGTGTGTGTGTGTGTGTGTGTGTGTGTGTGTGTGTGTGTGTGTGTGTGTGTGTGTGTGTGTGTGTGTGTGTGTGTGTGTGTGTGTGTGTGTGTGTGTGTGTGTGTGTGTGTGTGTGTGTGTGTGTGTGTGTGTGTGTGTGTGTGTGTGTGTGTGTGTGTGTGTGTGTGTGTGTGTGTGTGTGTGTGTGTGTGTGTGTGTGTGTGTGTGTGTGTGTGTGTGTGTGTGTGTGTGTGTGTGTGTGTGTGTGTGTGTGTGTGTGTGTGTGTGTGTGTGTGTGTGTGTGTGTGTGTGTGTGTGTGTGTGTGTGTGTGTGTGTGTGTGTGTGTGTGTGTGTGTGTGTGTGTGTGTGTGTGTGTGTGTGTGTGTGTGTGTGTGTGTGTGTGTGTGTGTGTGTGTGTGTGTGTGTGTGTGTGTGTGTGTGTGTGTGTGTGTGTGTGTGTGTGTGTGTGTGTGTGACCGTGACGTGTCAGGGCTGAGCGTGAGCCCGTGTCCGACTCGGTGCGTTGACCTCGGTCCGACGCGGCTGCGGACGGCCAGCCGCGTGACTGCAGGGTCGATACCGGTGTGTGGCGCGGTGTAGTGGCGCCTGGCGACCGTGCTGTGCCGCCCACGCGCCTCAATAGCCGGCCGGCGGTCAGGCGGTAATTTATTGTGCCGGCATGCGCAGCGTAGACATAGCTGGTCGATCGATGGCTGGAGTAGACATAGCTGGTCGATCGATGGCTGGAGTAGACATAGCTGGTCGATCGATGGCTGGAGTAGACAGCTGGTCGATCGATGGCTGGAGTAGACATAGCTGGTCGATCGATGGCTGGAGTAGACATAGCTGGTCGATCGATGGCTGGAGTAGGCATAGCTGGTCGATCGATGGCTGCAGTAGACATAGCTGGTCGATCGATGGCTGGAGTAGACATAGCTGGTCGATCGATGGCTGCAGTAGACATAGCTGGTCGATCGATGGCTGGAGTAGACATAGCTGGTCGATCGATCGCTGGAGTAGACATAGCTGGTCGATCGATGGCTGCAGTAGACATAGCTGGTCGATCGATGGCTGGAGTAGACATAGCTGGTCGATCGATGGCTGCAGTAGACATAGCTGGTCGATCGATGGCTGGAGTAGACATAGCTGGTCGATCGATGGCTGCAGTAGACATGGCTGGTCGATCGATGGCTGGAGTAGACATAGCTGGTCGATCGATGGCTGCAGTAGACATAGCTGGTCGATCGATGGCTGGAGTAGACATAGCTGGTCGATCGATGGCTGGAGTAGACAGCTTACTGACAAGTTGCACCTATTTGCTGGCATCAGTATCAGTCAGTCGTTTGGGGTCAACTATGCAGTATTTTCCCTTCGCGGCTCATACACACTGCTTTCTTGGTGCCGTAGATTTATTGTTCTGGTTCACTCCTGCAGTTGTCATAATCATTGTGGCTGACGTATTTCTCGTCTTACTCATTTGTTGTCCAGTCACATACTTACTGATTTATTATGTAGAACTTGGGTTGAACGTGACCGTATAGCGATTGGAATATATGTCAGCATTTAATATGCATTAGTATATGCCGTTCGGTGCATTC
>JAXIVJ010007333.1:0-5000 GCA_036785665.1 Chirona hameri | reverse complement strand
CACCACACACACCACACACACCACACACACCACACACACACACACACACACACACCACACTCACACACACTACGCACTCACTACACACACACACACACACACACACCACACACACCACACACACCACACCACACACACACACACACACACACCACACACACCACACACACCACACACACCACACACACCACACACACCACACACACCACACACACCACACACACCACACACACCACACACACCACACACACCACACACACCACACACACCACACACACCACACACACCACACACACACACACACCACACACACCACACACACCACACACACCACACACACCACACACACCACACACACCACACACACCACACACACACACACCACACACACCACACACACCACACACACACACTCACCACACACACCACACACACCACACACACCACACACACCACACACACCACACACACCACACACACCACACACACCACACACACACCACACACACCACACACACCACACACACCACACACACCACACACACCACACACACCACACACACCACACACACCACACACACACACACCACCACACACACCACACACACCACACACACCACACACACCACACACACCACACACACCACACACACCACACACACCACACACACCACACACACCACACACACCACACACACCACACACACCACACACACCACACACACCACACACACCACACACACCACACACACCACACACACCACACACACCACACACACCACACACACCACACACACCACACACACCACACACACCACACACACCACACACACCACACACACCACACACACCACACACACCACACACACCACACACACCACACACACCACACACACCACACACACCACACACACCACACACACCACACACACCACACACACCACACACACCACACACACCACACACACCACACACACCACACACACCACACACACCACACACACCACACACACACACACACCACACACACCACACACACCACACACACCACACACACCACACACACCACACACACCACACACACCACACACACCACACACACCACACACACCACACACACCACACACACCACACACACCACACACACCACACACACCACACACACCACACACACCACACACACCACACACACCACACACACACACACACCACACACACCACACACACCACACACACCACACACACCACACACACCACACACACCACACCACACACACACACACCACACACACCACACACACCACACACACCACACACACCACACACACCACACACACCACACACACACACACACCACACACACCACACACACCACACACACCACACACACCACACACACACACACACACACACCACACACACCACACACACCACACACACCACACACACCACACACACCACACACACCACACACACCACACACACCACACACACCACACACACCACACACACCACACACACCACACACACCACACACACCACACACACCACACACACACACACACACACACACACACCACACACACCACACACACCACACACACACACACACACACACACACACACACACACACACACACACACACACACACACACACACACACACACACACACACACACACACACACACACACACACACACACACACACACACACACACACACACACACACACACACACACACACACACACACACACACACACACACACACACACACACACACACACACACACACACACACACACACACACACACACACACACACACACACACACACACACACACACACACACACACACACACACACACACACACACACACACACACACACACACACACACACACACACACACACACACACACACACACACACACACACACACACACACACACACACACACACACACACACACACACACACACACACACACACACACACACACACACACACACACACACACACACACACACACACACACACACACACACACACACACACACACACACACACACACACACACACACACACACACACACACACACACACACACACACACACACACACACACACACACACACACACACACACACACACACACACACACACACACACACACACACACACACACACACACACACACACACACACACACACACACACACACACACACACACACACACACACACACACACACACACACACACACACACACACACACACACACACACACACACACACACACACACACACACACACACACACACACACACACACACACACACACACACACACACACACACACACACACACACACACACACACACACACACACACACACACACACACACACACACACACACACACACACACACACACACACACACACACACACACACACACACACACACACACACACACACACACACACACACACACACACACACACACACACACACACACACACACACACACACACACACACACACACACACACACACACACACACACACACACACACACACACACACACACACACACACACACACACACACACACACACACACACACACACACACACACACACACACACACACACACACACACACACACACACACACACACACACACACACACACACACACACACACACACACACACACACACACACACACACACACACACACACACACACACACACACACACACACACACACACACACACACACACACACACACACACACACACACACACACACACACACACACACACACACACACACACACACACACACACACACACACACACACACACACACACACACACACACACACACACACACACACACACACACACACACACACACACACACACACACACACACACACACACACACACACACACACACACACACACACACACACACACACACACACACACACACACACACACACACACACACACACACACACACACACACACACACACACACAACACACACACACACACACACACACACACACACACACACACACACACACACACACACACACACACACACACACACACACACACACACACACACACACACACACACACACACACACACACACACACACACACACACACACACACACACACACACACACACACACACACACACACACACACACACACACACACACACACACACACACACACACACACACACACACACACACACACACACACACACACACACACACACACACACACACACACACACACACACACACACACACACACACACACACACACACACACACACACACACACACACACACACACACACACACACACACACACACACACACACACACACACACACACACACACACACACACACACACACACACACACACACACACACACACACACACACACACACACACACACACACACACACACACACACACACACACACACACACACACACACACACACACACACACACACACACACACACACACACACACACACACACACACACACACACACACACACACACACACACACACACACACACACACACACACACACACACACACACACACACACACACACACACACACACACCACACACACCACACACACCACACACACCACACACACCACACACACCACACACACCACACACACCACACACACCACACACACCACACACACCACACACACCACACACACCACACACACCACACACACACACACACACACACACACACACACACACACACACACACACACACACACACACACACACACACACACACACACACACACACACACACACACACACACACACACACACACACACACACACACACACACACACACACACACACACACACACACACACACACACACACACACACACACACACACACACACACACACACACACACACACACACACCACACACACACACACACACACACACACACACACACACACACACACACACACACACACACACACACACACACACACACACACACACACACACACACACACACACACACACACACACACACACACACACACACACACACACACACACACACACACACACACACACACACACACACACACACACACACACACACACACACACACACACACACACACACACACACACACACACACACACACACACACACACACACACACACACACACACACACACACCACACACACACACACACACACACACACACACACACACACACACACACACACACACACACACACACACACACACACACACACACACACACACACACACACACACACACACACACACACACACACACACACACACACACACACACACACACACACACACACACACACACACACACACACACACACACACACACACACACACACACACACACACACACACACACACACACACACACACACACACACACACACACACACACACACACACACACACACACACACACACACACACACACACACACACACACACACACACACACACACACACACACACACACACACACACACACACACACACACACACACACACACACACACACACACACACACACACACACACACACACACACACACACACACACACACACACACACACACACACACACACACACACACACACACACACACACACACACACACACACACACACACACACACACACACACACACACACACACACACACACACACACACACACACACACACACACACACACACACACACACACACACACACACACACACACACACACACACACACACACACACACACACACACACACACACACACACACACACACACACACACACACACACACACACACACACACACACACACACACACACACACACACACACACACACACACACACACACACA
>JAXIVJ010007332.1:60000-61330 GCA_036785665.1 Chirona hameri | reverse complement strand
CACGCCGCCACTCATATGCGTACATTGGGAGCATTTATCGGCTATTCGAAAATAAAAACCGGCCGGACAGTGCATTACCATGGCATACGTTGTACGTTACATAGGCAACCTATTTCTCTACTCGGCCGATGGATGGTATTTCAGCTTTGCAACCCTACTTCCATTTATCAATTATCGTCTATTAAAACATCAAAACCGGCCGGACACTGCATTACCATGGCACACGTGTTAGATACATATTTCTATATATTTTTATTACACGATGTATATATTTCTCACATGACGATTTTAAGTGGGCCGATCCTGACAGCAGTGCAACGTCAGGCCAACCCGCGGCGGGGCGGGAGCAAGCTCCGGCGGCCCCGCCAGTGTTCAAAAATCAGTTTAATATTCTGGTCCCCATGTCGGGGACGTATCAGATATTAAGCTGATAAGAACAGATACTACACTTTGATCTTAGCCAAAAGGCCGAGAAGCGATACTTGAGCAGAGAAATGATGCACAATTTATATCACCCGAATCAGCGAACGGCTCGTAGATGCCTGCCGGCGTCTCGCGCCGATGGCCGGCAACAGGCGGTCGGCCACTACCTGAGCCGCAGTACATTATAGGTAGGCCGTATCGCCTCGGTCGACAGCGACATAATACCATGCGGATGTCGCATTTTGCGGCCGTGATTTGCAATGACACCATCAACACGGCTACACCGGCCGCCGCATCGCGCGTCACCGCTTCAATATCGTCGCGGGAAATCAGTCCGTCGTGCCCGCGTCAGCGCATGGTCCGGAGGTCTGAAGTCGCGTGCGCGGGAGAGATTCGCCGACTGGTCGATAGATGGCAGCACCAGCCGGTCCGAGTCGGCGAATAATATGGCGCGAAAAGATTTAAAAGACAACGGCACCCGGTGTTCCCAGGCGGTCACCCATCCAAGTACTAACCGGGCCCGATGCTGCTTGACTTCAGTGATCGGACGGGAACTGGTATTTTCAGCATGGTATGGTCGTTGCCGACGGTAGATGACACAGTGGCCGGTTTTGTTTGTTGGCAAATTGGCTCGGAAAAATGGACCCGACACACTTGGACCGCGAGGAGCGACCGCGAACAATAATAGCATTTTATATAGTTATATCATATAGTACAGAAATCGGACTTGAATATGGAAATGGAAATCAATGACTGAATGAATGGTATGAATATGTCCAACATAAAAATAACCCAACACAGCACACAATAGCATGTTTATAGACGATAAAAGATTATAAATGGTATGGATCGATGCGATATCGCTTCCTCTATCCAAATATATCATTTTCGCCGCATATTATTGACA
>JAXIVJ010007332.1:47500-55000 GCA_036785665.1 Chirona hameri | reverse complement strand
AGACCGGACAACGAAGCCCCGACCTGTCGATGCCGAACAAAGGGAGGCGCGACGCCGACCGCCCGACAGCGACGCGCGCCGACACCGTAAACGGAGCCGGCGCGTGCCGTGCGGCAGCCGACGTGCGCCTATTTGTCCGACGACACGCGTCACACGTGCGCTTAATCCCATACTGGCAGCTTCACGGGCTATTTGACTCTCTCTTCAGAGTACTTTTCAACTTTCCATCACTGTACTTGTTGACTATCGGACTCGTGGTTATATTTAGCTTTAGATGGAGCTTACCACCTGCTTAGGGCTGCATTAGCGAGCAACCCGACTCGAAGGAGGACTCGTCCGCGAGCGCGGCAATCGGTCGCACGGGCCTGTCACCCTCCATGGAACTCCTTTCCAGGAGACTTGGACCGACACCGGACACGGACAGAGCCCTCCCAAACACCACATTGCACTACGGCCTCTCGACCGCAGGCTTCGGTGCTGAGCTCATCCCACTTCACTCGCCGTTACTGGGGGAATCCCATTTGGTTTCTTTTCCTGCACTTAATGATATGCTTAAGTTCAGTGCGTGATCCAGCACCCCCGAGGTCGAAATAAATTTGTTATACTTTGCACACAAGTATCGTTCGCTGCATTTACTGACGCATTGAATCAGGGCATGGACGCCAGCGTGCAGCAAAGTCACACGAGTGTGCGCCGTATTCCATCGGCACTTGAGACGACGCCATTTAATGTCTTCATAACGGCAGCACCACGTGTGCAATGTTACATATTGAAGACATGGCGAACGTCCACGGCTGCAGAGCACAAACCATTTGTGGTGCAGATTTATCAACCGACCCTCGAGAGCACTGAGCTTGCCGACCGAAATCGGAAGCCGCCATTTGCGTTCAACCTGTCGATGATCATTTGTGTCCTGCAATTCGCAAACTGTCTCGGGTTTTACCCCGGTCTTCATCGACCCACGAGCCGAGTGATCCGCTGCCATGGGAGCCCAATGTTTATTTGGTACGGCAGGACCGAGAGCGAAGGTCCTACGAGCATTCAAGAAATGTCAAATATATGGAATCCATATAATATAGACAATATATGTGTCAGTTTCCAACGTCTTTTACAACGTCGAGGACAGCGCGATCGTGTGCGTATAATATATAATATAGCAGTGACCATCGCGACCGACCCGAAAATACTTCCGCGCCGGGAATGTGCATCCGACGCGGAATGAGGAAAACAATCATGTCATGAACGTGTTGGTTCAATAGATTGAGAATGATCCTTCCGCAGGTTCACCTACGGAAACCTTGTTACGACTTTTACTTCCTCTAGACGACCAAGTTTGGGCGTCTTCCCGGCCGCACGGCCGAAGCCAGCAGCCAGTCTAGGCGACCTCACCAAATCATCCATCGGTAGTAGCGACGGGCGGTGTGTACAAAGGGCAGGGACTTAATCAACGCAGGCTAGTGACCTGCGCTTACTTGGAATTCCTCGTTCATGGGGGACAATTGCAACCCCCAATTCCCATCACGAAAAGGGTTCAAACGTTTGCCCAAGCTCCTCACGGAGAGGGGTGTTGAACGGCGCGCTGACCACTTCAGTGTAACACGCGTGCAGCCCAGAACATCTAAGGGCATCACAGACCTGTTATTGCTCCCTTTCCTTCGGCTGGGACGCCGATGATCCCTCTAAGAAGCGCGCCGCAGTCACAAGAGACTGACAGCGTCAAGTTTAATAGGCCAGAGTCTCGTTCGTTATCGGAATAAACCAGACAAATCACTCCACCAACTAAGAACGGCCATGCACCACCACCCACTGAATCAAGAGAGAGCTATCAGTCTGTCAATCCTTACGGTGTCCGGGCCTGGTGAGTTGTCCCGTGTTGAGTCAAATTAAGCCGCAAGCTCCACTCCTGGTGGTGCCCTTCCGTCAATTCCTTTAAGTTTCAGCTTTGCAACCATACTTCCCCCGGAGTCCAGACACTCTGGTTTCCCCGGGGAAGCTGCCCGCACAGTCCGTGTAGTGACCGTTGCGGATTGCTGGTCGACATCGTTTACGGTTAGAACTAGGGCGGTATCTGATCGCCTTCGAACCTCTAACTTTCGTTCTTGACTAATGAAAACATTCTCGGCAAATGCTTTCGCAGTAGTTCGTCGTGCGACGGTCACAGGATTTCACCCCTCGCGTCGCAATACGAATGCCTCCGTCAGTCCCTATTAATCATTTCCCTTCGACTCTCAAAACCAACCAAATCGAGCCAGGGACGTATTCTCCAATTCCATGAATATGTATACAGGCATTCAGAGCCTGCTTTGAGCACTCTAATTTGTTCAAGGTAACGTCGCCGGTCGCCAACAGGCCCCTCCGAAAAACGGCCCGTCGACGGATCCGGCACGATTGAATGCGGCCAGCCGATATTTGGGAGCCCAGCAGTGACACGCGAGCGCGCCGCCGCCAGGCATACCGGACCGGACACGCACTGATATCCAACTACGAGCTTTTTAACCGCAACAGCTTTAATATACGCTACTGGAGCTGGAATTACCGCGGCTGCTGGCACCAGGCTTGCCCTCCAGTCGATCCTCGTTAAAGGATTCACGTTGTACTCATTCCGTTTGAGAGATCTCGGTTAACGAGACCTCTGTAAGGTATTTATTGTCACTACCTCCCTGAACTGGGAGTGGGTAAGTTACGCGCCTGCTGCCTTCCTTAGATGTGGTAGCCATCTCTCAGGCTCCCTCTCCGGAACCGAACCCAGATTCCCCGTTACCCGTCAGAGCCACGGTCAGCCACTAGCAAACCGTCGAGAGCTGATAAGGCAGATATTTGAAAGGCGCGTCGTCGGTACAAGACCGTACGATCCACACAATGTTATTGTGATTCATCGGAGAACGATCGCCACGAGGGCGACCATCGGTTTTCAGCCAATAAAAGCGCCCCGGCCGACCCGAGAGCCGACACTGGGGCTCGGTTGCATGTATTAGCTCTAGAATTACCACAGTTATCCATGTATCACTGTCTCGGCCAGTAAATAATAACTGATTTAATGAGCCATTCGCGGTTTCACCTTAGTTTGGCTTGTACTGATACATGCATGGCTTAATCTTTAAGACAAGCATATCACTACTGGCAGGATCAACCAGGTATCCAACACTCAAAGTGTAAAAGATACAACGCCGAGCGCGCCGAAGCGCGCCGGCACCACATTTAGCCACAAATATCATATAGATATTACAGCTCGATCGTCAACAGGCGATCTCATTCGGCACAACCCGTGCGTCCGACGTGGTCAGACAGGGCCTTTTCATCGAGAGTCATGCGGTGAGCACCGCGCGTCTCAATTGCGAATCAACACAGCTGCGCCGGCTGACTTTGGTCGGCCGCACCCGGGCCGGGTCACCGCGGCGCAAGTGCGCTGTCGCAAAATTCACATTCAATTCATTCACGGACGGCATATTGTGGGAGCTCAACGCCATATCGCACTGGCCGTCCGCCACCAGTGTCCGGCTCGCCACCCCACATGGAGTGCGCGCGGCAGTGGAGTCGCCGTCGCAGCATAGGAAAAAAAATCAAACACTATTCGGTTCATTATTGGGGCATTTCATTTCACGCCTCTTTTCCATTCGGCACTTCCATTGGGTAAGTTTAGGCAGTATGCAGCCCTGGTGGTGCACAAGTGGACAAGTGGCCGTCTCACAACACCCGGTGCTCACAACACGAAGGCCCAGTCACCAGCGCCGGCCGGACGATGTGCTGCTGTACCGCAGTACTCCGGTGCATGACGGTGCAGTCTGTTTTTTTTTTCATCCGATCCGATCCGATCCGATCCGATACGATCCCATCTGTGTGATTATATTATACGCAAAGACGAATAGTTGAAATGACGACAAGCCAATATGACGAGCATCGCCAGTCTCGACCTCGTAACTGGGCCGACCAGTCAAAAGCGCCACTCGGGCGCCGCGGCCGACACGGTCGGCCAGCCGCGCCGCGCTAGTGACTGGTGTCGCCAGTCAAAAAGGACGGCCTGGCGATGCTGGGTATTTATTGCATTTTCGTCATATATTAGAGCTTAAATGTCCTGTTTTCGTGGAATATCACACGCCGCCACTCATATGCGTACATTGGGAGTACTTATCGGCTATTCGAAAATAAAATTTTAAGCGAGGCATATGCACTATTAAGCGAGTCATCGCTACTCCCGCCGTTTACCCGCGCCTCAGAAATGGTGACATTCATGATCAAAGTGATGAATTTTCGGACAAGCAGTAAGTGTGTATCCCTGCGTGATATATATAATATAATATTAGCACTCGGCCGATGCTATTTCAGCTTTGCACCCATACTTCCTCCGGAGTCCATTTCCGAATGGCATACGTTGTACTCTCGGCCGCCCAACCAGGCCGACCAGTCAAAAACGCCACTCGGCCGATGGCCGGCGCCGCGGCCGACACGGTCGGCCAGCCGCGCCGAGCAAGTGACTGGTGTCGCCAGTCAAAAAGGACGGCCTGGCGATGCTGGGTATTTATTGCATTTTCGTCATATATTAGAGCTTAAATGTCCTGTTTTCGTGGAATATCACACACCGCCACTCATATGCGTACATTGGGAGTACTTATCGGCTATTCGAAAATAAAATTTTAAGCGAGGCATATGCACTATTAAGCGAGTCATCGCTACTCCCGCCGTTTACCCGCGCCTCAGAAATGGTGACATTCATGATCAAAGTGATGAATTTTCGGACAAGCAGTAAGTGTGTATCCCTGCGTGATATTATATATTAATATAATACAATATTAGCACTCGGCCGATGCTATTTCAGCTTTGCACCCATACTTCCTCCGGAGTCCATTTCCGAATGTCATATATTTTCGTCATATATTAGAGCTTAAATGTCCTGTTTTCGTGGAATATCACACGCCGCCACTCATATGCGTACATTGGGAGTACTTATCGGCTATTCGAAAATAAAATTTTAAGCGAGGCATATGCACTATTAAGCGAGTCATCGCTACTCCCGCCGTTTACCCGCGCCTCAGAAATGGTGACATTCATGATCAAAGTGATGAATTTTCGGACAAGCAGTAAGTGTGTATCCCTGCGTGATATATATAATATAATATTAGCACTCGGCCGATGCTATTTCAGCTTTGCACCCATACTTCCTCCGGAGTCCATTTCCGAATGGCATACGTTGTACTCTCGGCCGCCCAACCAGGCCGACCAGTCAAAAACGCCACTCGGCCGATGGCCGGCGCCGCGGCCGACACGGTCGGCCAGCCGCGCCGAGCAAGTGACTGGTGTCGCCAGTCAAAAAGGACGGCCTGGCGATGCTGGGTATTTATTGCATTTCCGTCATAAATTGCAGCTTAAATGTCCAGTTCTCGTGGAATATCACACGCCGCCACTCATATGCGTACATTGGGAGCATTTATCGGCTATTCGAAAATAAAAACCGGCCGGACAGTGCATTACCATGGCATACGTTGTACGTTACATAGGCAACCTATTTCTCTACTCGGCCGATGGATGGTATTTCAGCTTTGCAACCCTACTTCCATTTATCAATTATCGTCTATTAAAACATCAAAACCGGCCGGACACTGCATTACCATGGCACACGTGTTAGATACATATTTCTATATATTTTTATTACACGATGTATATATTTCTCACATGACGATTTTAAGTGGGCCGATCCTGACAGCAGTGCAACGTCAGGCCAACCCGCGGCGGGGCGGGAGCAAGCTCCGGCGGCCCCGCCAGTGTTCAAAAATCAGTTTAATATTCTGGTCCCCATGTCGGGGACGTATCAGATATTAAGCTGATAAGAACAGATACTACACTTTGATCTTAGCCAAAAGGCCGAGAAGCGATACTTGAGCAGAGAAATGATGCACAATTTATATCACCCGAATCAGCGAACGGCTCGTAGATGCCTGCCGGCGTCTCGCGCCGATGGCCGGCAACAGGCGGTCGGCCACTACCTGAGCCGCAGTACATTATAGGTAGGCCGTATCGCCTCGGTCGACAGCGACATAATACCATGCGGATGTCGCATTTTGCGGCCGTGATTTGCAATGACACCATCAACACGGCTACACCGGCCGCCGCATCGCGCGTCACCGCTTCAATATCGTCGCGGGAAATCAGTCCGTCGTGCCCGCGTCAGCGCATGGTCCGGAGGTCTGAAGTCGCGTGCGCGGGAGAGATTCGCCGACTGGTCGATAGATGGCAGCACCAGCCGGTCCGAGTCGGCGAATAATATGGCGCGAAAAGATTTAAAAGACAACGGCACCCGGTGTTCCCAGGCGGTCACCCATCCAAGTACTAACCGGGCCCGATGCTGCTTGACTTCAGTGATCGGACGGGAACTGGTATTTTCAGCATGGTATGGTCGTTGCCGACGGTAGATGACACAGTGGCCGGTTTTGTTTGTTGGCAAATTGGCTCGGAAAAATGGACCCGACACACTTGGACCGCGAGGAGCGACCGCGAACAATAATAGCATTTTATATAGTTATATCATATAGTACAGAAATCGGACTTGAATATGGAAATGGAAATCAATGACTGAATGAATGGTATGAATATGTCCAACATAAAAATAACCCAACACAGCACACAATAGCATGTTTATAGACGATAAAAGATTATAAATGGTATGGATCGATGCGATATCGCTTCCTCTATCCAAATATATCATTTTCGCCGCATATTATTGACAAATTAAATAGTTATGCGTATGAAAAGTCCCCGGCACGTCGTTAAGTAGACACGGCGCAATGCGGCCAGTTTTACCCAGAGGATTGAAATTGACATAAAAATGCATTATAAATGGTCTGGATCGATGTGATATTGCTTCCTCTATCCAAATATATCAATTTTGCCGCATATTATTGACAAATAAAAAAGTTATGCGTATAAAAAGTCCCTGGCACGACGTTAAGTAGACACGGCGCAATGCGGTTGAGAATAAAGTTGAGAAAAGACGTCCATAGACAGACTTGTAGAAAAGGTTTCGGCTACTCATCGGCTCCAAAAACACACCGGTCTATAAAACACCTGAATAAATAAGACTTACCTGGTGGGTGGGGACCGCGGCGTCGGCCTTCGCCCTCTTCGATCTTGTTCTTTTCTTCTCGGTCCCGAGCGCCGCCGCGGCTGGTGGCGGCGGCAGGTGATCTTCGTCTGAAAACACAACACAAAAATAAATGGAAAAGGCTGTCGCCAGATGGGTTCGAACCACCATCCACCGAATGATAACCAGAGCTCATATCCACTACGCTATTGAGACGCCGGGCTGTATGCGCACAACGGCAGAATGCAGCTCAACTTGACGCAACAATGGGTCGTTGGTGAGTTTTAGCTTTAAGATAGCTTCCAAAAGTCTGCCCCCGTTGTCGTATCACCGGCAAATTGTAATACGTGCACATAAATGCCGTTATCCAAAAACATACCGGTCTATAAAACACCTGAATGATAAGATAAATAAGACTTACCTGGTGG
>JAXIVJ010007332.1:35000-42500 GCA_036785665.1 Chirona hameri | reverse complement strand
CGAACGTCCACGGCTGCAGAGCACAAACCATTTGTGGTGCAGATTTATCAACCGACCCTCGAGAGCACTGAGCTTGCCGACCGAAATCGGAAGCCGCCATTTGCGTTCAACCTGTCGATGATCATTTGTGTCCTGCAATTCGCAAACTGTCTCGGGTTTTACCCCGGTCTTCATCGACCCACGAGCCGAGTGATCCGCTGCCATGGGAGCCCAATGTTTATTTGGTACGGCAGGACCGAGAGCGAAGGTCCTACGAGCATTCAAGAAATGTCAAATATATGGAATCCATATAATATAGACAATATATGTGTCAGTTTCCAACGTCTTTTACAACGTCGAGGACAGCGCGATCGTGTGCGTATAATATATAATATAGCAGTGACCATCGCGACCGACCCGAAAATACTTCCGCGCCGGGAATGTGCATCCGACGCGGAATGAGGAAAACAATCATGTCATGAACGTGTTGGTTCAATAGATTGAGAATGATCCTTCCGCAGGTTCACCTACGGAAACCTTGTTACGACTTTTACTTCCTCTAGACGACCAAGTTTGGGCGTCTTCCCGGCCGCACGGCCGAAGCCAGCAGCCAGTCTAGGCGACCTCACCAAATCATCCATCGGTAGTAGCGACGGGCGGTGTGTACAAAGGGCAGGGACTTAATCAACGCAGGCTAGTGACCTGCGCTTACTTGGAATTCCTCGTTCATGGGGGACAATTGCAACCCCCAATTCCCATCACGAAAAGGGTTCAAACGTTTGCCCAAGCTCCTCACGGAGAGGGGTGTTGAACGGCGCGCTGACCACTTCAGTGTAACACGCGTGCAGCCCAGAACATCTAAGGGCATCACAGACCTGTTATTGCTCCCTTTCCTTCGGCTGGGACGCCGATGATCCCTCTAAGAAGCGCGCCGCAGTCACAAGAGACTGACAGCGTCAAGTTTAATAGGCCAGAGTCTCGTTCGTTATCGGAATAAACCAGACAAATCACTCCACCAACTAAGAACGGCCATGCACCACCACCCACTGAATCAAGAGAGAGCTATCAGTCTGTCAATCCTTACGGTGTCCGGGCCTGGTGAGTTGTCCCGTGTTGAGTCAAATTAAGCCGCAAGCTCCACTCCTGGTGGTGCCCTTCCGTCAATTCCTTTAAGTTTCAGCTTTGCAACCATACTTCCCCCGGAGTCCAGACACTCTGGTTTCCCCGGGGAAGCTGCCCGCACAGTCCGTGTAGTGACCGTTGCGGATTGCTGGTCGACATCGTTTACGGTTAGAACTAGGGCGGTATCTGATCGCCTTCGAACCTCTAACTTTCGTTCTTGACTAATGAAAACATTCTCGGCAAATGCTTTCGCAGTAGTTCGTCGTGCGACGGTCACAGGATTTCACCCCTCGCGTCGCAATACGAATGCCTCCGTCAGTCCCTATTAATCATTTCCCTTCGACTCTCAAAACCAACCAAATCGAGCCAGGGACGTATTCTCCAATTCCATGAATATGTATACAGGCATTCAGAGCCTGCTTTGAGCACTCTAATTTGTTCAAGGTAACGTCGCCGGTCGCCAACAGGCCCCTCCGAAAAACGGCCCGTCGACGGATCCGGCACGATTGAATGCGGCCAGCCGATATTTGGGAGCCCAGCAGTGACACGCGAGCGCGCCGCCGCCAGGCATACCGGACCGGACACGCACTGATATCCAACTACGAGCTTTTTAACCGCAACAGCTTTAATATACGCTACTGGAGCTGGAATTACCGCGGCTGCTGGCACCAGGCTTGCCCTCCAGTCGATCCTCGTTAAAGGATTCACGTTGTACTCATTCCGTTTGAGAGATCTCGGTTAACGAGACCTCTGTAAGGTATTTATTGTCACTACCTCCCTGAACTGGGAGTGGGTAAGTTACGCGCCTGCTGCCTTCCTTAGATGTGGTAGCCATCTCTCAGGCTCCCTCTCCGGAACCGAACCCAGATTCCCCGTTACCCGTCAGAGCCACGGTCAGCCACTAGCAAACCGTCGAGAGCTGATAAGGCAGATATTTGAAAGGCGCGTCGTCGGTACAAGACCGTACGATCCACACAATGTTATTGTGATTCATCGGAGAACGATCGCCACGAGGGCGACCATCGGTTTTCAGCCAATAAAAGCGCCCCGGCCGACCCGAGAGCCGACACTGGGGCTCGGTTGCATGTATTAGCTCTAGAATTACCACAGTTATCCATGTATCACTGTCTCGGCCAGTAAATAATAACTGATTTAATGAGCCATTCGCGGTTTCACCTTAGTTTGGCTTGTACTGATACATGCATGGCTTAATCTTTAAGACAAGCATATCACTACTGGCAGGATCAACCAGGTATCCAACACTCAAAGTGTAAAAGATACAACGCCGAGCGCGCCGAAGCGCGCCGGCACCACATTTAGCCACAAATATCATATAGATATTACAGCTCGATCGTCAACAGGCGATCTCATTCGGCACAACCCGTGCGTCCGACGTGGTCAGACAGGGCCTTTTCATCGAGAGTCATGCGGTGAGCACCGCGCGTCTCAATTGCGAATCAACACAGCTGCGCCGGCTGACTTTGGTCGGCCGCACCCGGGCCGGGTCACCGCGGCGCAAGTGCGCTGTCGCAAAATTCACATTCAATTCATTCACGGACGGCATATTGTGGGAGCTCAACGCCATATCGCACTGGCCGTCCGCCACCAGTGTCCGGCTCGCCACCCCACATGGAGTGCGCGCGGCAGTGGAGTCGCCGTCGCAGCATAGGAAAAAAAATCAAACACTATTCGGTTCATTATTGGGGCATTTCATTTCACGCCTCTTTTCCATTCGGCACTTCCATTGGGTAAGTTTAGGCAGTATGCAGCCCTGGTGGTGCACAAGTGGACAAGTGGCCGTCTCACAACACCCGGTGCTCACAACACGAAGGCCCAGTCACCAGCGCCGGCCGGACGATGTGCTGCTGTACCGCAGTACTCCGGTGCATGACGGTGCAGTCTGTTTTTTTTTTCATCCGATCCGATCCGATCCGATCCGATACGATCCCATCTGTGTGATTATATTATACGCAAAGACGAATAGTTGAAATGACGACAAGCCAATATGACGAGCATCGCCAGTCTCGACCTCGTAACTGGGCCGACCAGTCAAAAGCGCCACTCGGGCGCCGCGGCCGACACGGTCGGCCAGCCGCGCCGCGCTAGTGACTGGTGTCGCCAGTCAAAAAGGACGGCCTGGCGATGCTGGGTATTTATTGCATTTTCGTCATATATTAGAGCTTAAATGTCCTGTTTTCGTGGAATATCACACGCCGCCACTCATATGCGTACATTGGGAGTACTTATCGGCTATTCGAAAATAAAATTTTAAGCGAGGCATATGCACTATTAAGCGAGTCATCGCTACTCCCGCCGTTTACCCGCGCCTCAGAAATGGTGACATTCATGATCAAAGTGATGAATTTTCGGACAAGCAGTAAGTGTGTATCCCTGCGTGATATATATAATATAATATTAGCACTCGGCCGATGCTATTTCAGCTTTGCACCCATACTTCCTCCGGAGTCCATTTCCGAATGGCATACGTTGTACTCTCGGCCGCCCAACCAGGCCGACCAGTCAAAAACGCCACTCGGCCGATGGCCGGCGCCGCGGCCGACACGGTCGGCCAGCCGCGCCGAGCAAGTGACTGGTGTCGCCAGTCAAAAAGGACGGCCTGGCGATGCTGGGTATTTATTGCATTTTCGTCATATATTAGAGCTTAAATGTCCTGTTTTCGTGGAATATCACTCACCCGCCACTCATATGCGTACATTGGGAGTACTTATCGGCTATTCGAAAATAAAATTTTAAGCGAGGCATATGCACTATTAAGCGAGTCATCGCTACTCCCGCCGTTTACCCCCGCGCCTCAGAAATGGTGACATTCATGATCAAAGTGATGAATTTTCGGACAAGCAGTAAGTGTGTATCCCTGCGTGATATTATATATTAATATAATACAATATTAGCACTCGGCCGATGCTATTTCAGCTTTGCACCCATACTTCCTCCGGAGTCCATTTCCGAATGTCATATATTTTCGTCATATATTAGAGCTTAAATGTCCTGTTTTCGTGGAATATCACACGCCGCCACTCATATGCGTACATTGGGAGTACTTATCGGCTATTCGAAAATAAAATTTTAAGCGAGGCATATGCACTATTAAGCGAGTCATCGCTACTCCCGCCGTTTACCCGCGCCTCAGAAATGGTGACATTCATGATCAAAGTGATGAATTTTCGGACAAGCAGTAAGTGTGTATCCCTGCGTGATATATATAATATAATATTAGCACTCGGCCGATGCTATTTCAGCTTTGCACCCATACTTCCTCCGGAGTCCATTTCCGAATGGCATACGTTGTACTCTCGGCCGCCCAACCAGGCCGACCAGTCAAAAACGCCACTCGGCCGATGGCCGGCGCCGCGGCCGACACGGTCGGCCAGCCGCGCCGAGCAAGTGACTGGTGTCGCCAGTCAAAAAGGACGGCCTGGCGATGCTGGGTATTTATTGCATTTCCGTCATAAATTGCAGCTTAAATGTCCAGTTCTCGTGGAATATCACACGCCGCCACTCATATGCGTACATTGGGAGCATTTATCGGCTATTCGAAAATAAAAACCGGCCGGACAGTGCATTACCATGGCATACGTTGTACGTTACATAGGCAACCTATTTCTCTACTCGGCCGATGGATGGTATTTCAGCTTTGCAACCCTACTTCCATTTATCAATTATCGTCTATTAAAACATCAAAACCGGCCGGACACTGCATTACCATGGCACACGTGTTAGATACATATTTCTATATATTTTTATTACACGATGTATATATTTCTCACATGACGATTTTAAGTGGGCCGATCCTGACAGCAGTGCAACGTCAGGCCAACCCGCGGCGGGGCGGGAGCAAGCTCCGGCGGCCCCGCCAGTGTTCAAAAATCAGTTTAATATTCTGGTCCCCATGTCGGGGACGTATCAGATATTAAGCTGATAAGAACAGATACTACACTTTGATCTTAGCCAAAAGGCCGAGAAGCGATACTTGAGCAGAGAAATGATGCACAATTTATATCACCCGAATCAGCGAACGGCTCGTAGATGCCTGCCGGCGTCTCGCGCCGATGGCCGGCAACAGGCGGTCGGCCACTACCTGAGCCGCAGTACATTATAGGTAGGCCGTATCGCCTCGGTCGACAGCGACATAATACCATGCGGATGTCGCATTTTGCGGCCGTGATTTGCAATGACACCATCAACACGGCTACACCGGCCGCCGCATCGCGCGTCACCGCTTCAATATCGTCGCGGGAAATCAGTCCGTCGTGCCCGCGTCAGCGCATGGTCCGGAGGTCTGAAGTCGCGTGCGCGGGAGAGATTCGCCGACTGGTCGATAGATGGCAGCACCAGCCGGTCCGAGTCGGCGAATAATATGGCGCGAAAAGATTTAAAAGACAACGGCACCCGGTGTTCCCAGGCGGTCACCCATCCAAGTACTAACCGGGCCCGATGCTGCTTGACTTCAGTGATCGGACGGGAACTGGTATTTTCAGCATGGTATGGTCGTTGCCGACGGTAGATGACACAGTGGCCGGTTTTGTTTGTTGGCAAATTGGCTCGGAAAAATGGACCCGACACACTTGGACCGCGAGGAGCGACCGCGAACAATAATAGCATTTTATATAGTTATATCATATAGTACAGAAATCGGACTTGAATATGGAAATGGAAATCAATGACTGAATGAATGGTATGAATATGTCCAACATAAAAATAACCCAACACAGCACACAATAGCATGTTTATAGACGATAAAAGATTATAAATGGTATGGATCGATGCGATATCGCTTCCTCTATCCAAATATATCATTTTCGCCGCATATTATTGACAAATTAAATAGTTATGCGTATGAAAAGTCCCCGGCACGTCGTTAAGTAGACACGGCGCAATGCGGCCAGTTTTACCCAGAGGATTGAAATTGACATAAAAATGCATTATAAATGGTCTGGATCGATGTGATATTGCTTCCTCTATCCAAATATATCAATTTTGCCGCATATTATTGACAAATAAAAAAGTTATGCGTATAAAAAGTCCCTGGCACGACGTTAAGTAGACACGGCGCAATGCGGTTGAGAATAAAGTTGAGAAAAGACGTCCATAGACAGACTTGTAGAAAAGGTTTCGGCTACTCATCGGCTCCAAAAACACACCGGTCTATAAAACACCTGAATAAATAAGACTTACCTGGTGGGTGGGGACCGCGGCGTCGGCCTTCGCCCTCTTCGATCTTGTTCTTTTCTTCTCGGTCCCGAGCGCCGCCGCGGCTGGTGGCGGCGGCAGGTGATCTTCGTCTGAAAACACAACACAAAAATAAATGGAAAAGGCTGTCGCCAGATGGGTTCGAACCACCATCCACCGAATGATAACCAGAGCTCATATCCACTACGCTATTGAGACGCCGGGCTGTATGCGCACAACGGCAGAATGCAGCTCAACTTGACGCAACAATGGGTCGTTGGTGAGTTTTAGCTTTAAGATAGCTTCCAAAAGTCTGCCCCCGTTGTCGTATCACCGGCAAATTGTAATACGTGCACATAAATGCCGTTATCCAAAAACATACCGGTCTATAAAACACCTGAATGATAAGATAAATAAGACTTACCTGGTGGGTGGGGCACCACGGCGTCGGACATCGTAACTTTTTAACTTGTCTGCAAATAAAACAAATTTAGCACACTTGCATCATGACCGAACATCAATGTCTTTAGATACTTTCAGGTGAGACTGTGCTGACCAGTTCAACTCAATATCATATAGTGATCGATTATAAATAGCGAATATTCGTACTCTCAAACGACTTACCTGCCTGGAGTCCCGGACAAGAATGATCAGACGCGCAGCATTTGAAAACAGGTGTGACGGACACGTGTGGGGGCCCTTTGAAGAAGAAAAGGGCAGCAGCAATGCAAGTGAGATGCAAATTTGGTTGATAAATTACGTAATCTGGACTCAATAATACATTCAATTTACATGGGTTTTTATATTTCACGTGATGCTAATCGTTGGCTAGTGTCCTTTTAGGCTTTATGCTAGTTTTCATAATGTATGTAAGCTCCAAAAATTAAAAATGTATTTAACGCACAAAAGCTGCATCTCATCCGCCGGCCGGCAGTTGTAGAGATGCAGGTCACCGGTCACCGCAGTGGATGTGAGATGTAAGTTTATACTACTTGCATGTGTAGGGACTTTATCACATGTTAAATTAAAAGTTAAAAAAATGGACCCGACACACTTGGACCGCGAGCGGCCGCGAACAATAATAGCATTTTATTGTATTGTCACATTTATGACTTGATGATGTGAAATTTCATATCATATCATACTTTAGTAGAGAATAATCAATGACTGAATGAATGGTATGAATATGTCCAACATAAAAATAACCCA
>JAXIVJ010007332.1:25000-32500 GCA_036785665.1 Chirona hameri | reverse complement strand
AACGCTTTAGCGCCATCCATTTTCAGGGCTGATTGCTTCGGCAGGTGAGTTGTTACACACTCCTTAGCGGGTGCCGACTTCCATGGCCACCGTCCTGCTGTCGTGAGCAATCAACACCTTTCATGGTATCTGATTTGCGTCCGCTTAGGCACCTTAACTCGACATGCGGTTCATCCCGCATCGCCAGTTCTGCTTACCAAAAGTGGCCCACTGGGCACTCGGATTCAGAGTCGTCGCTGCAGTGAAGCCAGCGAGACGTCTCACCCATTGAAAGTTTGAGAATAGGTTGAGCTCACGGGGAGCCCAGCTCCTCTGATCATTCGCTTTACCGGATGAAACTCCGTATCACACGAGCGCCAGCTATCCTGAGGGAAACTTCGGGCGGAACCAGCTACTAGATGGTTCGATTGGTCTTTCGCCCCTATACCCAGCTCAGACGATCGATTTGCACGTCAGAATCGCGGCGGACCTCCACCAGAGTTTCCTCTGGCTTCATCCTGGCCAGGCATAGTTCACCATCTTTCGGGTCCCAACGTGTGGGCTCTAGGTCCACGCCTCAGCAGTGCTCCGAAAAGCAAGCCAGCCGATGGCGTGGCCCGCGGGTGCGCCGCCGCCACGAGTGACGACGGATCTCCGCTCGTGCCGTCAGACGACACTTCACTTTCATTGCGCGTCTGAGATTCGACAATCTCAATCGCTCGCTCACATGTTAGACTCCTTGGTCCGTGTTTCAAGACGGGCCGCACGTGACGACGCAAAGGCCGAGCCGACTCTTGCGAGTCGGTTTGCGCTGGCCGTCGCCCAGTCGTTCGCCAATCGGCCGCATTGCACCGCAGACCAGGCCGGCCGTGGCCGCACGAAGCGCACATTCCACGGAGCGCCGGCAGCGCCCGAAGACGACACCGGCCCGACACGGCTCTGCAGATAACGGCCGGCAATAAGACCGGACAACGAAGCCCCGACCTGTCGATGCCGAACAAAGGGAGGCGCGACGCCGACCGCCCGACAGCGACGCGCGCCGACACCGTAAACGGAGCCGGCGCGTGCCGTGCGGCAGCCGACGTGCGCCTATTTGTCCGACGACACGCGTCACACGTGCGCTTAATCCCATACTGGCAGCTTCACGGGCTATTTGACTCTCTCTTCAGAGTACTTTTCAACTTTCCATCACTGTACTTGTTGACTATCGGACTCGTGGTTATATTTAGCTTTAGATGGAGCTTACCACCTGCTTAGGGCTGCATTAGCGAGCAACCCGACTCGAAGGAGGACTCGTCCGCGAGCGCGGCAATCGGTCGCACGGGCCTGTCACCCTCCATGGAACTCCTTTCCAGGAGACTTGGACCGACACCGGACACGGACAGAGCCCTCCCAAACACCACATTGCACTACGGCCTCTCGACCGCAGGCTTCGGTGCTGAGCTCATCCCACTTCACTCGCCGTTACTGGGGGAATCCCATTTGGTTTCTTTTCCTGCACTTAATGATATGCTTAAGTTCAGTGCGTGATCCAGCACCCCCGAGGTCGAAATAAATTTGTTATACTTTGCACACAAGTATCGTTCGCTGCATTTACTGACGCATTGAATCAGGGCATGGACGCCAGCGTGCAGCAAAGTCACACGAGTGTGCGCCGTATTCCATCGGCACTTGAGACGACGCCATTTAATGTCTTCATAACGGCAGCACCACGTGTGCAATGTTACATATTGAAGACATGGCGAACGTCCACGGCTGCAGAGCACAAACCATTTGTGGTGCAGATTTATCAACCGACCCTCGAGAGCACTGAGCTTGCCGACCGAAATCGGAAGCCGCCATTTGCGTTCAACCTGTCGATGATCATTTGTGTCCTGCAATTCGCAAACTGTCTCGGGTTTTACCCCGGTCTTCATCGACCCACGAGCCGAGTGATCCGCTGCCATGGGAGCCCAATGTTTATTTGGTACGGCAGGACCGAGAGCGAAGGTCCTACGAGCATTCAAGAAATGTCAAATATATGGAATCCATATAATATAGACAATATATGTGTCAGTTTCCAACGTCTTTTACAACGTCGAGGACAGCGCGATCGTGTGCGTATAATATATAATATAGCAGTGACCATCGCGACCGACCCGAAAATACTTCCGCGCCGGGAATGTGCATCCGACGCGGAATGAGGAAAACAATCATGTCATGAACGTGTTGGTTCAATAGATTGAGAATGATCCTTCCGCAGGTTCACCTACGGAAACCTTGTTACGACTTTTACTTCCTCTAGACGACCAAGTTTGGGCGTCTTCCCGGCCGCACGGCCGAAGCCAGCAGCCAGTCTAGGCGACCTCACCAAATCATCCATCGGTAGTAGCGACGGGCGGTGTGTACAAAGGGCAGGGACTTAATCAACGCAGGCTAGTGACCTGCGCTTACTTGGAATTCCTCGTTCATGGGGGACAATTGCAACCCCCAATTCCCATCACGAAAAGGGTTCAAACGTTTGCCCAAGCTCCTCACGGAGAGGGGTGTTGAACGGCGCGCTGACCACTTCAGTGTAACACGCGTGCAGCCCAGAACATCTAAGGGCATCACAGACCTGTTATTGCTCCCTTTCCTTCGGCTGGGACGCCGATGATCCCTCTAAGAAGCGCGCCGCAGTCACAAGAGACTGACAGCGTCAAGTTTAATAGGCCAGAGTCTCGTTCGTTATCGGAATAAACCAGACAAATCACTCCACCAACTAAGAACGGCCATGCACCACCACCCACTGAATCAAGAGAGAGCTATCAGTCTGTCAATCCTTACGGTGTCCGGGCCTGGTGAGTTGTCCCGTGTTGAGTCAAATTAAGCCGCAAGCTCCACTCCTGGTGGTGCCCTTCCGTCAATTCCTTTAAGTTTCAGCTTTGCAACCATACTTCCCCCGGAGTCCAGACACTCTGGTTTCCCCGGGGAAGCTGCCCGCACAGTCCGTGTAGTGACCGTTGCGGATTGCTGGTCGACATCGTTTACGGTTAGAACTAGGGCGGTATCTGATCGCCTTCGAACCTCTAACTTTCGTTCTTGACTAATGAAAACATTCTCGGCAAATGCTTTCGCAGTAGTTCGTCGTGCGACGGTCACAGGATTTCACCCCTCGCGTCGCAATACGAATGCCTCCGTCAGTCCCTATTAATCATTTCCCTTCGACTCTCAAAACCAACCAAATCGAGCCAGGGACGTATTCTCCAATTCCATGAATATGTATACAGGCATTCAGAGCCTGCTTTGAGCACTCTAATTTGTTCAAGGTAACGTCGCCGGTCGCCAACAGGCCCCTCCGAAAAACGGCCCGTCGACGGATCCGGCACGATTGAATGCGGCCAGCCGATATTTGGGAGCCCAGCAGTGACACGCGAGCGCGCCGCCGCCAGGCATACCGGACCGGACACGCACTGATATCCAACTACGAGCTTTTTAACCGCAACAGCTTTAATATACGCTACTGGAGCTGGAATTACCGCGGCTGCTGGCACCAGGCTTGCCCTCCAGTCGATCCTCGTTAAAGGATTCACGTTGTACTCATTCCGTTTGAGAGATCTCGGTTAACGAGACCTCTGTAAGGTATTTATTGTCACTACCTCCCTGAACTGGGAGTGGGTAAGTTACGCGCCTGCTGCCTTCCTTAGATGTGGTAGCCATCTCTCAGGCTCCCTCTCCGGAACCGAACCCAGATTCCCCGTTACCCGTCAGAGCCACGGTCAGCCACTAGCAAACCGTCGAGAGCTGATAAGGCAGATATTTGAAAGGCGCGTCGTCGGTACAAGACCGTACGATCCACACAATGTTATTGTGATTCATCGGAGAACGATCGCCACGAGGGCGACCATCGGTTTTCAGCCAATAAAAGCGCCCCGGCCGACCCGAGAGCCGACACTGGGGCTCGGTTGCATGTATTAGCTCTAGAATTACCACAGTTATCCATGTATCACTGTCTCGGCCAGTAAATAATAACTGATTTAATGAGCCATTCGCGGTTTCACCTTAGTTTGGCTTGTACTGATACATGCATGGCTTAATCTTTAAGACAAGCATATCACTACTGGCAGGATCAACCAGGTATCCAACACTCAAAGTGTAAAAGATACAACGCCGAGCGCGCCGAAGCGCGCCGGCACCACATTTAGCCACAAATATCATATAGATATTACAGCTCGATCGTCAACAGGCGATCTCATTCGGCACAACCCGTGCGTCCGACGTGGTCAGACAGGGCCTTTTCATCGAGAGTCATGCGGTGAGCACCGCGCGTCTCAATTGCGAATCAACACAGCTGCGCCGGCTGACTTTGGTCGGCCGCACCCGGGCCGGGTCACCGCGGCGCAAGTGCGCTGTCGCAAAATTCACATTCAATTCATTCACGGACGGCATATTGTGGGAGCTCAACGCCATATCGCACTGGCCGTCCGCCACCAGTGTCCGGCTCGCCACCCCACATGGAGTGCGCGCGGCAGTGGAGTCGCCGTCGCAGCATAGGAAAAAAAATCAAACACTATTCGGTTCATTATTGGGGCATTTCATTTCACGCCTCTTTTCCATTCGGCACTTCCATTGGGTAAGTTTAGGCAGTATGCAGCCCTGGTGGTGCACAAGTGGACAAGTGGCCGTCTCACAACACCCGGTGCTCACAACACGAAGGCCCAGTCACCAGCGCCGGCCGGACGATGTGCTGCTGTACCGCAGTACTCCGGTGCATGACGGTGCAGTCTGTTTTTTTTTTCATCCGATCCGATCCGATCCGATCCGATACGATCCCATCTGTGTGATTATATTATACGCAAAGACGAATAGTTGAAATGACGACAAGCCAATATGACGAGCATCGCCAGTCTCGACCTCGTAACTGGGCCGACCAGTCAAAAGCGCCACTCGGGCGCCGCGGCCGACACGGTCGGCCAGCCGCGCCGCGCTAGTGACTGGTGTCGCCAGTCAAAAAGGACGGCCTGGCGATGCTGGGTATTTATTGCATTTTCGTCATATATTAGAGCTTAAATGTCCTGTTTTCGTGGAATATCACACGCCGCCACTCATATGCGTACATTGGGAGTACTTATCGGCTATTCGAAAATAAAATTTTAAGCGAGGCATATGCACTATTAAGCGAGTCATCGCTACTCCCGCCGTTTACCCGCGCCTCAGAAATGGTGACATTCATGATCAAAGTGATGAATTTTCGGACAAGCAGTAAGTGTGTATCCCTGCGTGATATATATAATATAATATTAGCACTCGGCCGATGCTATTTCAGCTTTGCACCCATACTTCCTCCGGAGTCCATTTCCGAATGGCATACGTTGTACTCTCGGCCGCCCAACCAGGCCGACCAGTCAAAAACGCCACTCGGCCGATGGCCGGCGCCGCGGCCGACACGGTCGGCCAGCCGCGCCGAGCAAGTGACTGGTGTCGCCAGTCAAAAAGGACGGCCTGGCGATGCTGGGTATTTATTGCATTTTCGTCATATATTAGAGCTTAAATGTCCTGTTTTCGTGGAATATCACACACCGCCACTCATATGCGTACATTGGGAGTACTTATCGGCTATTCGAAAATAAAATTTTAAGCGAGGCATATGCACTATTAAGCGAGTCATCGCTACTCCCGCCGTTTACACCCGCGCCTCAGAAATGGTGACATTCATGATCAAAGTGATGAATTTTCGGACAAGCAGTAAGTGTGTATCCCTGCGTGATATTATATATTAATATAATACAATATTAGCACTCGGCCGATGCTATTTCAGCTTTGCACCCATACTTCCTCCGGAGTCCATTTCCGAATGTCATATATTTTCGTCATATATTAGAGCTTAAATGTCCTGTTTTCGGGAATATCACACGCCGCCACTCATATGCGTACATTGGGAGTACTTATCGGCTATTCGAAAATAAAATTTTAAGCGAGGCATATGCACTATTAAGCGAGTCATCGCTACTCCCGCCGTTTACCCCGCGCCTCAGAAATGGTGACATTCATGATCAAAGTGATGAATTTTCGGACAAGCAGTAAGTGTGTATCCCTGCGTGATATATATAATATAATATTAGCACTCGGCCGATGCTATTTCAGCTTTGCACCCATACTTCCTCCGGAGTCCATTTCCGAATGGCATACGTTGTACTCTCGGCCGCCCAACCAGGCCGACCAGTCAAAAACGCCACTCGGCCGATGGCCGGCGCCGCGGCCGACACGGTCGGCCAGCCGCGCCGAGCAAGTGACTGGTGTCGCCAGTCAAAAAGGACGGCCTGGCGATGCTGGGTATTTATTGCATTTCCGTCATAAATTGCAGCTTAAATGTCCAGTTCTCGTGGAATATCACACGCCGCCACTCATATGCGTACATTGGGAGCATTTATCGGCTATTCGAAAATAAAAACCGGCCGGACAGTGCATTACCATGGCATACGTTGTACGTTACATAGGCAACCTATTTCTCTACTCGGCCGATGGATGGTATTTCAGCTTTGCAACCCTACTTCCATTTATCAATTATCGTCTATTAAAACATCAAAACCGGCCGGACACTGCATTACCATGGCACACGTGTTAGATACATATTTCTATATATTTTTATTACACGATGTATATATTTCTCACATGACGATTTTAAGTGGGCCGATCCTGACAGCAGTGCAACGTCAGGCCAACCCGCGGCGGGGCGGGAGCAAGCTCCGGCGGCCCCGCCAGTGTTCAAAAATCAGTTTAATATTCTGGTCCCCATGTCGGGGACGTATCAGATATTAAGCTGATAAGAACAGATACTACACTTTGATCTTAGCCAAAAGGCCGAGAAGCGATACTTGAGCAGAGAAATGATGCACAATTTATATCACCCGAATCAGCGAACGGCTCGTAGATGCCTGCCGGCGTCTCGCGCCGATGGCCGGCAACAGGCGGTCGGCCACTACCTGAGCCGCAGTACATTATAGGTAGGCCGTATCGCCTCGGTCGACAGCGACATAATACCATGCGGATGTCGCATTTTGCGGCCGTGATTTGCAATGACACCATCAACACGGCTACACCGGCCGCCGCATCGCGCGTCACCGCTTCAATATCGTCGCGGGAAATCAGTCCGTCGTGCCCGCGTCAGCGCATGGTCCGGAGGTCTGAAGTCGCGTGCGCGGGAGAGATTCGCCGACTGGTCGATAGATGGCAGCACCAGCCGGTCCGAGTCGGCGAATAATATGGCGCGAAAAGATTTAAAAGACAACGGCACCCGGTGTTCCCAGGCGGTCACCCATCCAAGTACTAACCGGGCCCGATGCTGCTTGACTTCAGTGATCGGACGGGAACTGGTATTTTCAGCATGGTATGGTCGTTGCCGACGGTAGATGACACAGTGGCCGGTTTTGTTTGTTGGCAAATTGGCTCGGAAAAATGGACCCGACACACTTGGACCGCGAGGAGCGACCGCGAACAATAATAGCATTTTATATAGTTATATCATATAGTACAGAAATCGGACTTGAATATGGAAATGGAAAT
>JAXIVJ010007332.1:12500-20000 GCA_036785665.1 Chirona hameri | reverse complement strand
TCGGTTTGCGCTGGCCGTCGCCCAGTCGTTCGCCAATCGGCCGCATTGCACCGCAGACCAGGCCGGCCGTGGCCGCACGAAGCGCACATTCCACGGAGCGCCGGCAGCGCCCGAAGACGACACCGGCCCGACACGGCTCTGCAGATAACGGCCGGCAATAAGACCGGACAACGAAGCCCCGACCTGTCGATGCCGAACAAAGGGAGGCGCGACGCCGACCGCCCGACAGCGACGCGCGCCGACACCGTAAACGGAGCCGGCGCGTGCCGTGCGGCAGCCGACGTGCGCCTATTTGTCCGACGACACGCGTCACACGTGCGCTTAATCCCATACTGGCAGCTTCACGGGCTATTTGACTCTCTCTTCAGAGTACTTTTCAACTTTCCATCACTGTACTTGTTGACTATCGGACTCGTGGTTATATTTAGCTTTAGATGGAGCTTACCACCTGCTTAGGGCTGCATTAGCGAGCAACCCGACTCGAAGGAGGACTCGTCCGCGAGCGCGGCAATCGGTCGCACGGGCCTGTCACCCTCCATGGAACTCCTTTCCAGGAGACTTGGACCGACACCGGACACGGACAGAGCCCTCCCAAACACCACATTGCACTACGGCCTCTCGACCGCAGGCTTCGGTGCTGAGCTCATCCCACTTCACTCGCCGTTACTGGGGGAATCCCATTTGGTTTCTTTTCCTGCACTTAATGATATGCTTAAGTTCAGTGCGTGATCCAGCACCCCCGAGGTCGAAATAAATTTGTTATACTTTGCACACAAGTATCGTTCGCTGCATTTACTGACGCATTGAATCAGGGCATGGACGCCAGCGTGCAGCAAAGTCACACGAGTGTGCGCCGTATTCCATCGGCACTTGAGACGACGCCATTTAATGTCTTCATAACGGCAGCACCACGTGTGCAATGTTACATATTGAAGACATGGCGAACGTCCACGGCTGCAGAGCACAAACCATTTGTGGTGCAGATTTATCAACCGACCCTCGAGAGCACTGAGCTTGCCGACCGAAATCGGAAGCCGCCATTTGCGTTCAACCTGTCGATGATCATTTGTGTCCTGCAATTCGCAAACTGTCTCGGGTTTTACCCCGGTCTTCATCGACCCACGAGCCGAGTGATCCGCTGCCATGGGAGCCCAATGTTTATTTGGTACGGCAGGACCGAGAGCGAAGGTCCTACGAGCATTCAAGAAATGTCAAATATATGGAATCCATATAATATAGACAATATATGTGTCAGTTTCCAACGTCTTTTACAACGTCGAGGACAGCGCGATCGTGTGCGTATAATATATAATATAGCAGTGACCATCGCGACCGACCCGAAAATACTTCCGCGCCGGGAATGTGCATCCGACGCGGAATGAGGAAAACAATCATGTCATGAACGTGTTGGTTCAATAGATTGAGAATGATCCTTCCGCAGGTTCACCTACGGAAACCTTGTTACGACTTTTACTTCCTCTAGACGACCAAGTTTGGGCGTCTTCCCGGCCGCACGGCCGAAGCCAGCAGCCAGTCTAGGCGACCTCACCAAATCATCCATCGGTAGTAGCGACGGGCGGTGTGTACAAAGGGCAGGGACTTAATCAACGCAGGCTAGTGACCTGCGCTTACTTGGAATTCCTCGTTCATGGGGGACAATTGCAACCCCCAATTCCCATCACGAAAAGGGTTCAAACGTTTGCCCAAGCTCCTCACGGAGAGGGGTGTTGAACGGCGCGCTGACCACTTCAGTGTAACACGCGTGCAGCCCAGAACATCTAAGGGCATCACAGACCTGTTATTGCTCCCTTTCCTTCGGCTGGGACGCCGATGATCCCTCTAAGAAGCGCGCCGCAGTCACAAGAGACTGACAGCGTCAAGTTTAATAGGCCAGAGTCTCGTTCGTTATCGGAATAAACCAGACAAATCACTCCACCAACTAAGAACGGCCATGCACCACCACCCACTGAATCAAGAGAGAGCTATCAGTCTGTCAATCCTTACGGTGTCCGGGCCTGGTGAGTTGTCCCGTGTTGAGTCAAATTAAGCCGCAAGCTCCACTCCTGGTGGTGCCCTTCCGTCAATTCCTTTAAGTTTCAGCTTTGCAACCATACTTCCCCCGGAGTCCAGACACTCTGGTTTCCCCGGGGAAGCTGCCCGCACAGTCCGTGTAGTGACCGTTGCGGATTGCTGGTCGACATCGTTTACGGTTAGAACTAGGGCGGTATCTGATCGCCTTCGAACCTCTAACTTTCGTTCTTGACTAATGAAAACATTCTCGGCAAATGCTTTCGCAGTAGTTCGTCGTGCGACGGTCACAGGATTTCACCCCTCGCGTCGCAATACGAATGCCTCCGTCAGTCCCTATTAATCATTTCCCTTCGACTCTCAAAACCAACCAAATCGAGCCAGGGACGTATTCTCCAATTCCATGAATATGTATACAGGCATTCAGAGCCTGCTTTGAGCACTCTAATTTGTTCAAGGTAACGTCGCCGGTCGCCAACAGGCCCCTCCGAAAAACGGCCCGTCGACGGATCCGGCACGATTGAATGCGGCCAGCCGATATTTGGGAGCCCAGCAGTGACACGCGAGCGCGCCGCCGCCAGGCATACCGGACCGGACACGCACTGATATCCAACTACGAGCTTTTTAACCGCAACAGCTTTAATATACGCTACTGGAGCTGGAATTACCGCGGCTGCTGGCACCAGGCTTGCCCTCCAGTCGATCCTCGTTAAAGGATTCACGTTGTACTCATTCCGTTTGAGAGATCTCGGTTAACGAGACCTCTGTAAGGTATTTATTGTCACTACCTCCCTGAACTGGGAGTGGGTAAGTTACGCGCCTGCTGCCTTCCTTAGATGTGGTAGCCATCTCTCAGGCTCCCTCTCCGGAACCGAACCCAGATTCCCCGTTACCCGTCAGAGCCACGGTCAGCCACTAGCAAACCGTCGAGAGCTGATAAGGCAGATATTTGAAAGGCGCGTCGTCGGTACAAGACCGTACGATCCACACAATGTTATTGTGATTCATCGGAGAACGATCGCCACGAGGGCGACCATCGGTTTTCAGCCAATAAAAGCGCCCCGGCCGACCCGAGAGCCGACACTGGGGCTCGGTTGCATGTATTAGCTCTAGAATTACCACAGTTATCCATGTATCACTGTCTCGGCCAGTAAATAATAACTGATTTAATGAGCCATTCGCGGTTTCACCTTAGTTTGGCTTGTACTGATACATGCATGGCTTAATCTTTAAGACAAGCATATCACTACTGGCAGGATCAACCAGGTATCCAACACTCAAAGTGTAAAAGATACAACGCCGAGCGCGCCGAAGCGCGCCGGCACCACATTTAGCCACAAATATCATATAGATATTACAGCTCGATCGTCAACAGGCGATCTCATTCGGCACAACCCGTGCGTCCGACGTGGTCAGACAGGGCCTTTTCATCGAGAGTCATGCGGTGAGCACCGCGCGTCTCAATTGCGAATCAACACAGCTGCGCCGGCTGACTTTGGTCGGCCGCACCCGGGCCGGGTCACCGCGGCGCAAGTGCGCTGTCGCAAAATTCACATTCAATTCATTCACGGACGGCATATTGTGGGAGCTCAACGCCATATCGCACTGGCCGTCCGCCACCAGTGTCCGGCTCGCCACCCCACATGGAGTGCGCGCGGCAGTGGAGTCGCCGTCGCAGCATAGGAAAAAAAATCAAACACTATTCGGTTCATTATTGGGGCATTTCATTTCACGCCTCTTTTCCATTCGGCACTTCCATTGGGTAAGTTTAGGCAGTATGCAGCCCTGGTGGTGCACAAGTGGACAAGTGGCCGTCTCACAACACCCGGTGCTCACAACACGAAGGCCCAGTCACCAGCGCCGGCCGGACGATGTGCTGCTGTACCGCAGTACTCCGGTGCATGACGGTGCAGTCTGTTTTTTTTTTCATCCGATCCGATCCGATCCGATCCGATACGATCCCATCTGTGTGATTATATTATACGCAAAGACGAATAGTTGAAATGACGACAAGCCAATATGACGAGCATCGCCAGTCTCGACCTCGTAACTGGGCCGACCAGTCAAAAGCGCCACTCGGGCGCCGCGGCCGACACGGTCGGCCAGCCGCGCCGCGCTAGTGACTGGTGTCGCCAGTCAAAAAGGACGGCCTGGCGATGCTGGGTATTTATTGCATTTTCGTCATATATTAGAGCTTAAATGTCCTGTTTTCGTGGAATATCACACGCCGCCACTCATATGCGTACATTGGGAGTACTTATCGGCTATTCGAAAATAAAATTTTAAGCGAGGCATATGCACTATTAAGCGAGTCATCGCTACTCCCGCCGTTTACCCGCGCCTCAGAAATGGTGACATTCATGATCAAAGTGATGAATTTTCGGACAAGCAGTAAGTGTGTATCCCTGCGTGATATATATAATATAATATTAGCACTCGGCCGATGCTATTTCAGCTTTGCACCCATACTTCCTCCGGAGTCCATTTCCGAATGGCATACGTTGTACTCTCGGCCGCCCAACCAGGCCGACCAGTCAAAAACGCCACTCGGCCGATGGCCGGCGCCGCGGCCGACACGGTCGGCCAGCCGCGCCGAGCAAGTGACTGGTGTCGCCAGTCAAAAAGGACGGCCTGGCGATGCTGGGTATTTATTGCATTTTCGTCATATATTAGAGCTTAAATGTCCTGTTTTCGTGGAATATCACACACCGCCACTCATATGCGTACATTGGGAGTACTTATCGGCTATTCGAAAATAAAATTTTAAGCGAGGCATATGCACTATTAAGCGAGTCATCGCTACTCCCGCCGTTTACCCGCGCCTCAGAAATGGTGACATTCATGATCAAAGTGATGAATTTTCGGACAAGCAGTAAGTGTGTATCCCTGCGTGATATTATATATTAATATAATACAATATTAGCACTCGGCCGATGCTATTTCAGCTTTGCACCCATACTTCCTCCGGAGTCCATTTCCGAATGTCATATATTTTCGTCATATATTAGAGCTTAAATGTCCTGTTTTCGTGGAATATCACACGCCGCCACTCATATGCGTACATTGGGAGTACTTATCGGCTATTCGAAAATAAAATTTTAAGCGAGGCATATGCACTATTAAGCGAGTCATCGCTACTCCCGCCGTTTACCCGCGCCTCAGAAATGGTGACATTCATGATCAAAGTGATGAATTTTCGGACAAGCAGTAAGTGTGTATCCCTGCGTGATATATATAATATAATATTAGCACTCGGCCGATGCTATTTCAGCTTTGCACCCATACTTCCTCCGGAGTCCATTTCCGAATGGCATACGTTGTACTCTCGGCCGCCCAACCAGGCCGACCAGTCAAAAACGCCACTCGGCCGATGGCCGGCGCCGCGGCCGACACGGTCGGCCAGCCGCGCCGAGCAAGTGACTGGTGTCGCCAGTCAAAAAGGACGGCCTGGCGATGCTGGGTATTTATTGCATTTCCGTCATAAATTGCAGCTTAAATGTCCAGTTCTCGTGGAATATCACACGCCGCCACTCATATGCGTACATTGGGAGCATTTATCGGCTATTCGAAAATAAAAACCGGCCGGACAGTGCATTACCATGGCATACGTTGTACGTTACATAGGCAACCTATTTCTCTACTCGGCCGATGGATGGTATTTCAGCTTTGCAACCCTACTTCCATTTATCAATTATCGTCTATTAAAACATCAAAACCGGCCGGACACTGCATTACCATGGCACACGTGTTAGATACATATTTCTATATATTTTTATTACACGATGTATATATTTCTCACATGACGATTTTAAGTGGGCCGATCCTGACAGCAGTGCAACGTCAGGCCAACCCGCGGCGGGGCGGGAGCAAGCTCCGGCGGCCCCGCCAGTGTTCAAAAATCAGTTTAATATTCTGGTCCCCATGTCGGGGACGTATCAGATATTAAGCTGATAAGAACAGATACTACACTTTGATCTTAGCCAAAAGGCCGAGAAGCGATACTTGAGCAGAGAAATGATGCACAATTTATATCACCCGAATCAGCGAACGGCTCGTAGATGCCTGCCGGCGTCTCGCGCCGATGGCCGGCAACAGGCGGTCGGCCACTACCTGAGCCGCAGTACATTATAGGTAGGCCGTATCGCCTCGGTCGACAGCGACATAATACCATGCGGATGTCGCATTTTGCGGCCGTGATTTGCAATGACACCATCAACACGGCTACACCGGCCGCCGCATCGCGCGTCACCGCTTCAATATCGTCGCGGGAAATCAGTCCGTCGTGCCCGCGTCAGCGCATGGTCCGGAGGTCTGAAGTCGCGTGCGCGGGAGAGATTCGCCGACTGGTCGATAGATGGCAGCACCAGCCGGTCCGAGTCGGCGAATAATATGGCGCGAAAAGATTTAAAAGACAACGGCACCCGGTGTTCCCAGGCGGTCACCCATCCAAGTACTAACCGGGCCCGATGCTGCTTGACTTCAGTGATCGGACGGGAACTGGTATTTTCAGCATGGTATGGTCGTTGCCGACGGTAGATGACACAGTGGCCGGTTTTGTTTGTTGGCAAATTGGCTCGGAAAAATGGACCCGACACACTTGGACCGCGAGGAGCGACCGCGAACAATAATAGCATTTTATATAGTTATATCATATAGTACAGAAATCGGACTTGAATATGGAAATGGAAATCAATGACTGAATGAATGGTATGAATATGTCCAACATAAAAATAACCCAACACAGCACACAATAGCATGTTTATAGACGATAAAAGATTATAAATGGTATGGATCGATGCGATATCGCTTCCTCTATCCAAATATATCATTTTCGCCGCATATTATTGACAAATTAAATAGTTATGCGTATGAAAAGTCCCCGGCACGTCGTTAAGTAGACACGGCGCAATGCGGCCAGTTTTACCCAGAGGATTGAAATTGACATAAAAATGCATTATAAATGGTCTGGATCGATGTGATATTGCTTCCTCTATCCAAATATATCAATTTTGCCGCATATTATTGACAAATAAAAAAGTTATGCGTATAAAAAGTCCCTGGCACGACGTTAAGTAGACACGGCGCAATGCGGTTGAGAATAAAGTTGAGAAAAGACGTCCATAGACAGACTTGTAGAAAAGGTTTCGGCTACTCATCGGCTCCAAAAACACACCGGTCTATAAAACACCTGAATAAATAAGACTTACCTGGTGGGTGGGGACCGCGGCGTCGGCCTTCGCCCTCTTCGATCTTGTTCTTTTCTTCTCGGTCCCGAGCGCCGCCGCGGCTGGTGGCGGCGGCAGGTGATCTTCGTCTGAAAACACAACACAAAAATAAATGGAAAAGGCTGTCGCCAGATGGGTTCGAACCACCATCCACCGAATGATAACCAGAGCTCATATCCACTACGCTATTGAGACGCCGGGCTGTATGCGCACAACGGCAGAATGCAGCTCAACTTGACGCAACAAT
>JAXIVJ010007332.1:0-7500 GCA_036785665.1 Chirona hameri | reverse complement strand
GTTCGCTGCATTTACTGACGCATTGAATCAGGGCATGGACGCCAGCGTGCAGCAAAGTCACACGAGTGTGCGCCGTATTCCATCGGCACTTGAGACGACGCCATTTAATGTCTTCATAACGGCAGCACCACGTGTGCAATGTTACATATTGAAGACATGGCGAACGTCCACGGCTGCAGAGCACAAACCATTTGTGGTGCAGATTTATCAACCGACCCTCGAGAGCACTGAGCTTGCCGACCGAAATCGGAAGCCGCCATTTGCGTTCAACCTGTCGATGATCATTTGTGTCCTGCAATTCGCAAACTGTCTCGGGTTTTACCCCGGTCTTCATCGACCCACGAGCCGAGTGATCCGCTGCCATGGGAGCCCAATGTTTATTTGGTACGGCAGGACCGAGAGCGAAGGTCCTACGAGCATTCAAGAAATGTCAAATATATGGAATCCATATAATATAGACAATATATGTGTCAGTTTCCAACGTCTTTTACAACGTCGAGGACAGCGCGATCGTGTGCGTATAATATATAATATAGCAGTGACCATCGCGACCGACCCGAAAATACTTCCGCGCCGGGAATGTGCATCCGACGCGGAATGAGGAAAACAATCATGTCATGAACGTGTTGGTTCAATAGATTGAGAATGATCCTTCCGCAGGTTCACCTACGGAAACCTTGTTACGACTTTTACTTCCTCTAGACGACCAAGTTTGGGCGTCTTCCCGGCCGCACGGCCGAAGCCAGCAGCCAGTCTAGGCGACCTCACCAAATCATCCATCGGTAGTAGCGACGGGCGGTGTGTACAAAGGGCAGGGACTTAATCAACGCAGGCTAGTGACCTGCGCTTACTTGGAATTCCTCGTTCATGGGGGACAATTGCAACCCCCAATTCCCATCACGAAAAGGGTTCAAACGTTTGCCCAAGCTCCTCACGGAGAGGGGTGTTGAACGGCGCGCTGACCACTTCAGTGTAACACGCGTGCAGCCCAGAACATCTAAGGGCATCACAGACCTGTTATTGCTCCCTTTCCTTCGGCTGGGACGCCGATGATCCCTCTAAGAAGCGCGCCGCAGTCACAAGAGACTGACAGCGTCAAGTTTAATAGGCCAGAGTCTCGTTCGTTATCGGAATAAACCAGACAAATCACTCCACCAACTAAGAACGGCCATGCACCACCACCCACTGAATCAAGAGAGAGCTATCAGTCTGTCAATCCTTACGGTGTCCGGGCCTGGTGAGTTGTCCCGTGTTGAGTCAAATTAAGCCGCAAGCTCCACTCCTGGTGGTGCCCTTCCGTCAATTCCTTTAAGTTTCAGCTTTGCAACCATACTTCCCCCGGAGTCCAGACACTCTGGTTTCCCCGGGGAAGCTGCCCGCACAGTCCGTGTAGTGACCGTTGCGGATTGCTGGTCGACATCGTTTACGGTTAGAACTAGGGCGGTATCTGATCGCCTTCGAACCTCTAACTTTCGTTCTTGACTAATGAAAACATTCTCGGCAAATGCTTTCGCAGTAGTTCGTCGTGCGACGGTCACAGGATTTCACCCCTCGCGTCGCAATACGAATGCCTCCGTCAGTCCCTATTAATCATTTCCCTTCGACTCTCAAAACCAACCAAATCGAGCCAGGGACGTATTCTCCAATTCCATGAATATGTATACAGGCATTCAGAGCCTGCTTTGAGCACTCTAATTTGTTCAAGGTAACGTCGCCGGTCGCCAACAGGCCCCTCCGAAAAACGGCCCGTCGACGGATCCGGCACGATTGAATGCGGCCAGCCGATATTTGGGAGCCCAGCAGTGACACGCGAGCGCGCCGCCGCCAGGCATACCGGACCGGACACGCACTGATATCCAACTACGAGCTTTTTAACCGCAACAGCTTTAATATACGCTACTGGAGCTGGAATTACCGCGGCTGCTGGCACCAGGCTTGCCCTCCAGTCGATCCTCGTTAAAGGATTCACGTTGTACTCATTCCGTTTGAGAGATCTCGGTTAACGAGACCTCTGTAAGGTATTTATTGTCACTACCTCCCTGAACTGGGAGTGGGTAAGTTACGCGCCTGCTGCCTTCCTTAGATGTGGTAGCCATCTCTCAGGCTCCCTCTCCGGAACCGAACCCAGATTCCCCGTTACCCGTCAGAGCCACGGTCAGCCACTAGCAAACCGTCGAGAGCTGATAAGGCAGATATTTGAAAGGCGCGTCGTCGGTACAAGACCGTACGATCCACACAATGTTATTGTGATTCATCGGAGAACGATCGCCACGAGGGCGACCATCGGTTTTCAGCCAATAAAAGCGCCCCGGCCGACCCGAGAGCCGACACTGGGGCTCGGTTGCATGTATTAGCTCTAGAATTACCACAGTTATCCATGTATCACTGTCTCGGCCAGTAAATAATAACTGATTTAATGAGCCATTCGCGGTTTCACCTTAGTTTGGCTTGTACTGATACATGCATGGCTTAATCTTTAAGACAAGCATATCACTACTGGCAGGATCAACCAGGTATCCAACACTCAAAGTGTAAAAGATACAACGCCGAGCGCGCCGAAGCGCGCCGGCACCACATTTAGCCACAAATATCATATAGATATTACAGCTCGATCGTCAACAGGCGATCTCATTCGGCACAACCCGTGCGTCCGACGTGGTCAGACAGGGCCTTTTCATCGAGAGTCATGCGGTGAGCACCGCGCGTCTCAATTGCGAATCAACACAGCTGCGCCGGCTGACTTTGGTCGGCCGCACCCGGGCCGGGTCACCGCGGCGCAAGTGCGCTGTCGCAAAATTCACATTCAATTCATTCACGGACGGCATATTGTGGGAGCTCAACGCCATATCGCACTGGCCGTCCGCCACCAGTGTCCGGCTCGCCACCCCACATGGAGTGCGCGCGGCAGTGGAGTCGCCGTCGCAGCATAGGAAAAAAAATCAAACACTATTCGGTTCATTATTGGGGCATTTCATTTCACGCCTCTTTTCCATTCGGCACTTCCATTGGGTAAGTTTAGGCAGTATGCAGCCCTGGTGGTGCACAAGTGGACAAGTGGCCGTCTCACAACACCCGGTGCTCACAACACGAAGGCCCAGTCACCAGCGCCGGCCGGACGATGTGCTGCTGTACCGCAGTACTCCGGTGCATGACGGTGCAGTCTGTTTTTTTTTTCATCCGATCCGATCCGATCCGATCCGATACGATCCCATCTGTGTGATTATATTATACGCAAAGACGAATAGTTGAAATGACGACAAGCCAATATGACGAGCATCGCCAGTCTCGACCTCGTAACTGGGCCGACCAGTCAAAAGCGCCACTCGGGCGCCGCGGCCGACACGGTCGGCCAGCCGCGCCGCGCTAGTGACTGGTGTCGCCAGTCAAAAAGGACGGCCTGGCGATGCTGGGTATTTATTGCATTTTCGTCATATATTAGAGCTTAAATGTCCTGTTTTCGTGGAATATCACACGCCGCCACTCATATGCGTACATTGGGAGTACTTATCGGCTATTCGAAAATAAAATTTTAAGCGAGGCATATGCACTATTAAGCGAGTCATCGCTACTCCCGCCGTTTACCCGCGCCTCAGAAATGGTGACATTCATGATCAAAGTGATGAATTTTCGGACAAGCAGTAAGTGTGTATCCCTGCGTGATATATATAATATAATATTAGCACTCGGCCGATGCTATTTCAGCTTTGCACCCATACTTCCTCCGGAGTCCATTTCCGAATGGCATACGTTGTACTCTCGGCCGCCCAACCAGGCCGACCAGTCAAAAACGCCACTCGGCCGATGGCCGGCGCCGCGGCCGACACGGTCGGCCAGCCGCGCCGAGCAAGTGACTGGTGTCGCCAGTCAAAAAGGACGGCCTGGCGATGCTGGGTATTTATTGCATTTTCGTCATATATTAGAGCTTAAATGTCCTGTTTTCGTGGAATATCACACACCGCCACTCATATGCGTACATTGGGAGTACTTATCGGCTATTCGAAAATAAAATTTTAAGCGAGGCATATGCACTATTAAGCGAGTCATCGCTACTCCCGCCGTTTACCCGCGCCTCAGAAATGGTGACATTCATGATCAAAGTGATGAATTTTCGGACAAGCAGTAAGTGTGTATCCCTGCGTGATATTATATATTAATATAATACAATATTAGCACTCGGCCGATGCTATTTCAGCTTTGCACCCATACTTCCTCCGGAGTCCATTTCCGAATGTCATATATTTTCGTCATATATTAGAGCTTAAATGTCCTGTTTTCGTGGAATATCACACGCCGCCACTCATATGCGTACATTGGGAGTACTTATCGGCTATTCGAAAATAAAATTTTAAGCGAGGCATATGCACTATTAAGCGAGTCATCGCTACTCCCGCCGTTTACCCGCGCCTCAGAAATGGTGACATTCATGATCAAAGTGATGAATTTTCGGACAAGCAGTAAGTGTGTATCCCTGCGTGATATATATAATATAATATTAGCACTCGGCCGATGCTATTTCAGCTTTGCACCCATACTTCCTCCGGAGTCCATTTCCGAATGGCATACGTTGTACTCTCGGCCGCCCAACCAGGCCGACCAGTCAAAAACGCCACTCGGCCGATGGCCGGCGCCGCGGCCGACACGGTCGGCCAGCCGCGCCGAGCAAGTGACTGGTGTCGCCAGTCAAAAAGGACGGCCTGGCGATGCTGGGTATTTATTGCATTTCCGTCATAAATTGCAGCTTAAATGTCCAGTTCTCGTGGAATATCACACGCCGCCACTCATATGCGTACATTGGGAGCATTTATCGGCTATTCGAAAATAAAAACCGGCCGGACAGTGCATTACCATGGCATACGTTGTACGTTACATAGGCAACCTATTTCTCTACTCGGCCGATGGATGGTATTTCAGCTTTGCAACCCTACTTCCATTTATCAATTATCGTCTATTAAAACATCAAAACCGGCCGGACACTGCATTACCATGGCACACGTGTTAGATACATATTTCTATATATTTTTATTACACGATGTATATATTTCTCACATGACGATTTTAAGTGGGCCGATCCTGACAGCAGTGCAACGTCAGGCCAACCCGCGGCGGGGCGGGAGCAAGCTCCGGCGGCCCCGCCAGTGTTCAAAAATCAGTTTAATATTCTGGTCCCCATGTCGGGGACGTATCAGATATTAAGCTGATAAGAACAGATACTACACTTTGATCTTAGCCAAAAGGCCGAGAAGCGATACTTGAGCAGAGAAATGATGCACAATTTATATCACCCGAATCAGCGAACGGCTCGTAGATGCCTGCCGGCGTCTCGCGCCGATGGCCGGCAACAGGCGGTCGGCCACTACCTGAGCCGCAGTACATTATAGGTAGGCCGTATCGCCTCGGTCGACAGCGACATAATACCATGCGGATGTCGCATTTTGCGGCCGTGATTTGCAATGACACCATCAACACGGCTACACCGGCCGCCGCATCGCGCGTCACCGCTTCAATATCGTCGCGGGAAATCAGTCCGTCGTGCCCGCGTCAGCGCATGGTCCGGAGGTCTGAAGTCGCGTGCGCGGGAGAGATTCGCCGACTGGTCGATAGATGGCAGCACCAGCCGGTCCGAGTCGGCGAATAATATGGCGCGAAAAGATTTAAAAGACAACGGCACCCGGTGTTCCCAGGCGGTCACCCATCCAAGTACTAACCGGGCCCGATGCTGCTTGACTTCAGTGATCGGACGGGAACTGGTATTTTCAGCATGGTATGGTCGTTGCCGACGGTAGATGACACAGTGGCCGGTTTTGTTTGTTGGCAAATTGGCTCGGAAAAATGGACCCGACACACTTGGACCGCGAGGAGCGACCGCGAACAATAATAGCATTTTATATAGTTATATCATATAGTACAGAAATCGGACTTGAATATGGAAATGGAAATCAATGACTGAATGAATGGTATGAATATGTCCAACATAAAAATAACCCAACACAGCACACAATAGCATGTTTATAGACGATAAAAGATTATAAATGGTATGGATCGATGCGATATCGCTTCCTCTATCCAAATATATCATTTTCGCCGCATATTATTGACAAATTAAATAGTTATGCGTATGAAAAGTCCCCGGCACGTCGTTAAGTAGACACGGCGCAATGCGGCCAGTTTTACCCAGAGGATTGAAATTGACATAAAAATGCATTATAAATGGTCTGGATCGATGTGATATTGCTTCCTCTATCCAAATATATCAATTTTGCCGCATATTATTGACAAATAAAAAAGTTATGCGTATAAAAAGTCCCTGGCACGACGTTAAGTAGACACGGCGCAATGCGGTTGAGAATAAAGTTGAGAAAAGACGTCCATAGACAGACTTGTAGAAAAGGTTTCGGCTACTCATCGGCTCCAAAAACACACCGGTCTATAAAACACCTGAATAAATAAGACTTACCTGGTGGGTGGGGACCGCGGCGTCGGCCTTCGCCCTCTTCGATCTTGTTCTTTTCTTCTCGGTCCCGAGCGCCGCCGCGGCTGGTGGCGGCGGCAGGTGATCTTCGTCTGAAAACACAACACAAAAATAAATGGAAAAGGCTGTCGCCAGATGGGTTCGAACCACCATCCACCGAATGATAACCAGAGCTCATATCCACTACGCTATTGAGACGCCGGGCTGTATGCGCACAACGGCAGAATGCAGCTCAACTTGACGCAACAATGGGTCGTTGGTGAGTTTTAGCTTTAAGATAGCTTCCAAAAGTCTGCCCCCGTTGTCGTATCACCGGCAAATTGTAATACGTGCACATAAATGCCGTTATCCAAAAACATACCGGTCTATAAAACACCTGAATGATAAGATAAATAAGACTTACCTGGTGGGTGGGGCACCACGGCGTCGGACATCGTAACTTTTTAACTTGTCTGCAAATAAAACAAATTTAGCACACTTGCATCATGACCGAACATCAATGTCTTTAGATACTTTCAGGTGAGACTGTGCTGACCAGTTCAACTCAATATCATATAGTGATCGATTATAAATAGCGAATATTCGTACTCTCAAACGACTTACCTGCCTGGAGTCCCGGACAAGAATGATCAGACGCGCAGCATTTGAAAACAGGTGTGACGGACACGTGTGGGGGCCCTTTGAAGAAGAAAAGGGCAGCAGCAATGCAAGTGAGATGCAAATTTGGTTGATAAATTACGTAATCTGGACTCAATAATACATTCAATTTACATGGGTTTTTATATTTCACGTGATGCTAATCGTTGGCTAGTGTCCTTTTAGGCTTTATGCTAGTTTTCATAATGTATGTAAGCTCCAAAAATTAAAAATGTATTTAACGCACAAAAGCTGCATCTCATCCGCCGGCCGGCAGTTGTAGAGATGCAGGTCACCGGTCACCGCAGTGGATGTGAGATGTAAGTTTATACTACTTGCATGTGTAGGGACTTTATCACATGTTAAATTAAAAGTTAAAAAAATGGACCCGACAC
>JAXIVJ010007331.1:60000-61333 GCA_036785665.1 Chirona hameri | reverse complement strand
AAATACCTTGGTTAATTTTGAACCGATTTCCAATTGAAAATTATCATAACATGCTTCGTGAAAATACGCATGTCTTTATGGGTGGCTAGTCGCGGTACCTACAATATATCGATTAAATTATGCCAATGTTTGTTCTTGCATTACGCTGTCTTGCGCCAAGTTTGTGATGAGCTATAAATATTATTTGCCATAACTTTGTAAACTAGCATTGGATTTCCAATTGAAAATAATGCCGACATTCGTCTTGAAAAGGCACACCTTTTGAGGGGTGGTTCGTACCGGTAGCTGCAATATTATCCGCAATAGAAGCACATGCACCTGTAACTGTGTGACTTCTGCTTGTGGTTACAGTTTTAAGCAATTACCTCTGCCAATTGTGAACCCGATCTCCAATTGAAAATTACCAATAGATGTTTCGTGATAAGACACATTTGTTGATTGGTAGTTCGTCGGCGTTGATGAAATATATCGATTAAATTTTGACAGTTTGTTTTTTGTTTACGATGAATTGACGCTTACCTCGAAATATTATTGGCTATAACTTTGTCAATTTTCATTGAATTTCCAAGTAAAAATAATGTCGACACTCGTCTTCAAAAGGCACACCTTTTGATGGGTGACTCGTACCGGTAGCTGCAAATTAACTGCACATCCACACATTTATTTACATCCACCATACACACTGATAAACACACATTTGTGGGTAGGTATATCACATTTATTTACGCACATGAACATTATGGGTATGTATTCACGCAACGCCACTCCAACTCTACTCATACAAGGCCATAGTGTACACATTCACACATTTTCAATCGGACCAATATACTCGCGAGTCGCGACCCAGTGAACGAGGTTGTTAATATTGCTTACATATTCTGATTCAAGGATAGACTTTTGCCGGTATGACGCCACAACTCGTTTTTGTGACGCAAGATTATTGTGACGTCATATGTATTATATAAATATTTTCAAATTATGACAAATTGTTACTTTTTTTTCGAAAAAAACGAATGCCAGAACCGTAATCAGGACACTCGTTTCCATCATTCCACATACTTTTCCCAAGGTGCACTAGCCCATTTAAAGGTGCGGTAAAAAAAGTGTTAAAGCGAACTATGTTGCCCAATGATATAGGAAAGTAGCAACATAACACACAAATGTGCCGAGAAACGGTACGATTTTTTAACCTGCAAATAATAGAATGTGTAGTTAAATTGCGCCGCAGAGCGGCGTGAAAATTTTGAGTTTTATTCCCTGGACAACCGTATTCTTACTGTTGAAAGGCTCAGGGTCCCTTCAGATCGTCTAGGGGCCCCTCCGACCTTTTCAA
>JAXIVJ010007331.1:5000-55000 GCA_036785665.1 Chirona hameri | reverse complement strand
CTGAAGCAAAAGGGAGGAACAAAAAACATGGGCTAAAGGGGCCCTGGAACCGCCGGTGCCCCTTCCCCATAATTTAAGCCCGCCTCGCCAAAATGCCCACCCAGTCCAAAATCCTTACGGGAGGCCCTGTTATGTCGATTACTACCAAATTACTTCCATTTTTTTCACCAAAGTATTACTTTTATCACACAGGTAAAAAATAAGAATCGTTTCGTCATTATCGATCACTTTTTTAGATTTTTTTTTGGGGGGGGGGCAAACAGGCCACTTTGGGCTTGGGGGCGGCCGCCCTAAATGCCCCCCCCCCCTGGATCCGCCAGTAATGCTGTCTCTCTTGTTGCACCCTTGTAGTCGGCACTCTGGGCATACAGGAGATGTTGAAAGGCCATTGTAGTAAGTTGGTTAAGACCTTGTTGCTCCTTTGTAACAACGCTGTGGCGAACGTACAAGGTTCGAACAAGTGCGTAACTACCCGTCGTAACACTATTGTCGTACCATGGTAAATACTAGCTCCGAACAAGGGAAATCGCGTACAACCCTTGTTTTGGGTACAATAGTTTGGGTGCACAAGCTTTTCCTAGTACTTGCTCTGTAGTGCAATGGTACGACAAGTTTAAACGTGTCTATCTGTGTGTCCTTAACCTTGTAAAAATGTAGTTGTGTGTTGCATGCAATCAGTCACAAATCAAAATCAGTCAAATCAGTCACATCAAAGCGGGCACGGTACCAAAGGCGGACACGGTATCAAGCGGACACGGTATCAAAGGCGGGGGGCTCAAATTTGGTTGGTATGGTAATTGAAGTGTCTTCTCTCAAGAGGCAAAGAACATTTTTGATATCATGCTTACTTTTTCAGATATATTTGGTATTACGCCGCCGTTCACCCTACATCAGGCGATTTCCCGAGATTTAACATTGGAAATACACCAATATTTGTATCTGAGAATGTCTCAAGTTGTGTCGGCGGTAGTGTCATGTCTTTGGCAATAGCGTAGAATACTAGAACATGCATAATCTAACAGGATCCAGAGAACATATGTGTTACTCCTTATAGGTTTTTTTTTCCTGCTAGACTTCGAAACGTGCAGTTTTAGAACCGAAAACCCAATGGCTGCAAGCCCAGGCGGGCGCTCCGCCGCCGGGCGCTAGTTCCGCGTAATGCACACCATGTGTATCGAGTTCCGCTCCTGTCAGCATACCAGTGCCGCCGGTATGATATGGTCCGGTATGATATGGTCCGGTATGATATGGTCGGTGTGGTCCGGTATGATATGGGTCCGGTATGATATGGGTCCGGTATGATATGGTCCGATATGATATGGTCCGGTATGATATGGTCCGGTATGATATGGTCCGGTATGATATGGTCCGGTATGATATGGTCCGGTATGATATGGTCCGGTATGATATGGTAGCCGATATGATATGGTCCGGTATGATATGGTAGCCGGTATGATATGGTAGCCGGTATGATATGGTCCGGTATGATATGGTCGGTGTGGTCCGGTATGATATGGGAGCCGGTATGATATGGCCCGGTGTGTATTTGAGGCGGCGCTGACCAGCTCCGGTATGATATGGCCCGGTGTGTATTTGAGGCGGCGCTGACCAGCTCCGGTATGATATGGTCCGGTGTGTGTGAGGCGGCGCTGACCAGCTCCGATATGATATGGCCCGGTGTGTATGTGAGGCGGCGCTGACCAGCTCCGGTATGATATGGCCCGGTGTGTATTTGAGGCGGCGCTGACCAGCTCCGGTATGATATGGCCCGGTGTATGTGAGGCGGCGCTGACCAGCTCCGGTATGATATGGCCCGGTGTGTATTTGAGGCGGCGCTGACCAGCTCCGGTATGATATGGCCCGGTGTGTATGTGAGGCGGCGCTGACCAGCTCCGGTATGATATGGCCCGGTGTGTATGTGAGGCGGCGCTGACCAGCTCCGGTATGATATAGCCCGGTGTGTATGTGAGGCGGCGCTGACCAGCTCCGGTATGATATGACCCGGTGTGTATGTGAGGCGGCGCTGACCAGCTCCGGTATGATATGGCCCGGTGTGTGTGTGTGAGGCGGCGCTGACCAGCTCCGGTATGATATGGTCCGGTGTGTGTGAGGCGGCGCTGACCAGCTCCGGTATGATATGGTCCGGTGTGTGTGAGGCGGCGCTGACCAGCTCCGGTATGATATGGTCCGGTGTGTATGTGAGGCGGCGCTGACCAGCTCCGGTATGATATGGCCCGGTGTGTGTGTGTGTGAGGCGGCGCTGACCAGCTCCGGTATGATATGGTCCGGTGTGTGTGAGGCGGCGCTGACCAGCTCCGGTATGATATGGCCCGGTGTGTGTGTGTGAGGCGGCGCTGACCAGCTCCGGTATGATATGGTCCGGTGTGTATGAGGCGGCACTGACCGGCTCCGGTATGATATGGCTCGGTGTGTGTGAGGCGGCGCTGACCAGCTCCGGTATGATATGGCCCGGTGTGTATTTGAGGCGGCGCTGACCAGCTCCGGTATGATATGGTCCGGTGTGAGGCGGCGCTGACTAGCTCCGGTATGATATGGTCCGGTGTGTGTGTGTGTGAGGCGGCGCTGACCAGCTCCGGTATGATATAGCCCGGTGTATATGAGGCGGCGCTGACCAGCTCCGGTATGATATGGTCCGGTGTGTATGTGAGGCGGCGCTGACCAGCTCCGGTATGATATGGCCCGGTGTGTATGTGAGGCGGCGCTGACCAGCTCCGGTATGATATGGCCCGGTGTGTATGTGAGGCGGCGCTGACCAGCTCCGGTATGATATGGCCCGGTGTGTATTTGAGGCGGCGCTGACCAGCTCCGGTATGATATGGTCCGGTGTGAGGCGGCGCTGACCAGCTCCGGTATGATATGGCCCGGTGTGTATGTGAGGCGGCGCTGACCAGCTCCGGTATTATATGGCCCGGTGTGTGTGTGTGAGGCGGCGCTGACCAGCTCCGGTATGATATGGTCCGGTGTGTGTGAGGCGGCGCTGACCAGCTCCGGTATGATATGGTCCGGTGTGTGTGAGGCGGCGCTGACCAGCTCCGGTATGGTATGGTCCGGTGTGTATGTGAGGCGGCGCTGACCAGCTCCGGTATGATATGGCCCGGTGTGTGTGTGTGAGGCGGCGCTGACCAGCTCCGGTATGATATGGCCCGGTGTGAGGCGGCGCTGACCAGCTCCGGTATGATATGGTCCGGTGTGTGTGAGGCGGCGCTGACCAGCTCCGGTATGATATGGTCCGGTGTGTGTGTGTGAGGCGGCGCTGACCAGCTCCGGTATGATATAGCCCGGTGTGAGGCGGCGCTGACCGGCTCCGGTATGATATGGTCCGGTGTGTGTGAGGCGGCGCTGACCAGCTCCGGTATGATATGGCCCGGTGTGTGTGTGTGAGGCGGCGCTGACCAGCTCCGGTATGATATGGTCCGGTGTGTGTGAGGCGGCGCTGACCAGCTCCGGTATGATATGGTCCGGTGTGTGTGTGTGTGAGGCTGCGCTGACCAGCTCCGGTATGATATGGCCCGGTGTGTGTGTGTGAGGCGGCGCTGACCAGCTCCGGTATGATATGGTCCGGTGTGTGTGAGGCGGCGCTGACCAGCTCCGGTATGATATGGTCCGGTGTGTGTGTGTGAGGCGGCGCTGACCAGCTCCGGTATGCTATGGCCCGGTGTGTATGTGAGGCGGCGCTGACCGGCTCCGGTATGATATGGTCCGGTGTGTGTGATGCGGCGCTGACCAGCTCCGGTATGATATGGCCCGGTGTGTGTGTGTGAGGCGGCGCTGACCAGCTCCGGTATGATATGGTCCGGTGTGTGTGAGGCGGCGCTGACCAGCTCCGGTATGATATGGTCCGGTGTGTGTGAGGCGGCGCTGACCAGCTCCGGTATGATATGGCCCGGTGTATGTGAGGCGGCGCTGACCAGCTCCGGTATGATATAGCCCGGTGTATATGAGGCGGCGCTGACCAGCTCCGGTATGATATGGTCCGGTGTGTATGTGAGGCGGCGCTGACCAGCTCCGGTATGATATGGCCCGGTGTGTATGTGAGGCGGCGCTGACCAGCTCCGGTATGATATGGCCCGGTGTGTATGTGAGGCGGCGCTGACCAGCTCCGGTATGATATGGCCCGGTGTGTATTTGAGGCGGCGCTGACCAGCTCCGGTATGATATGGTCCGGTGTGAGGCGGCGCTGACCAGCTCCGGTATGATATGGCCCGGTGTGTATGTGAGGCGGCGCTGACCAGCTCCGGTATGATATGGCCCGGTGTGTGTGTGTGAGGCGGCGCTGACCAGCTCCGGTATGATATGGTCCGGTGTGTGTGAGGCGGCGCTGACCAGCTCCGGTATGATATGGTCCGGTGTGTGTGTGTGTGTGAGGCGGCGCTGACCGGCTCCGGTATGATATGGTCCAGTGTGTGTGAGGCGGCGCTGACCAGCTCCGGTATGATATGGCCCGGTGTGTGTGTGTGTGAGGCGGCGCTGACCAGCTCCGGTATGTTATGGTCCGGTGTGTGTGAGGCGGCGCTGACCAGCTCCGGTATGATATGGCCCGGTGTGTATGTGAGGCGGCGCTGACCAGCTCCGGTATGATATGGCCCGGTGTGTGTATGTGAGGCGGCGCTGACCAGCTCCGGTATGATATGGTCCGGTGTGTATGTGAGGCGGCGCTGACCAGCTCCGGTATGATATGGCCCGGTGTGTATGTGAGGCGGCGCTGACCAGCTCCGGTATGATATGGCCCGGTGTGTATGTGAGGCGGCGCTGACCAGCTCCGGTATGATATGGCCCGGTGTATGTGAGGCGGCGCTGACCAGCTCCGGTATGATATGGCCCGGTGTGTATGTGAGGCGGCGCTGACCAGCTCCGGTATGATATGGCCCGGTGTGTGTGAGGCGGCGCTGACCAGCTCCGGTATGATATGGCCCGGTGTGTGTGAGGCGGCGCTGACCAGCTCCGGTATGATATGGTCCGGTGTGTGTGAGGCGGCGCTGACCAGCTCCGGTATGATATGGTCCGGTGTGTGTGTGTGAGGCGGCGCTGACCAGCTCCGGTATGATATGGCCCGGTGTGTGTGAGGCGGCGCTGACCGGCTCCGGTATGATATGGCCCGGTGTGTGTGAGGCGGCGCTGACCAGCTCCGGTATGATATGGCCCGGTGTGTATATGAGGCGGCGCTGACCAGCTCCGGTATGATATGGCCCGGTGTGTGTGTGAGGCGGCGCTGGCCAGCTCCGGTATGATATGGCCCGGTGTATGTGAGGCGGCGCTGACCAGCTCCGGTATGATATGGCCCGGTGTGTATGTGAGGCGGCGCTGACCAGCTCCGGTATGACATGGCCCGGTGTGTGTGTGAGGCGGCGCTGACCAGCTCCGGTATGATATGGCCCGGTGTGTATGTGAGGCGGCGCTGACCAGCTCCGGTATGACATGGCCCGGTGTGTATGTGAGGCGGCGCTGACCGGCTCCGGTATGATATGGCCGGGTGTGTATGTGAGGCGGCGCTGACCAGCTCCGGTATGATATGGTCCGGTGTGTATGTGAGGCGGCGCTGACCAGCTCCGGTATGATATGGCCCGGTATGATATGGCCCGATGTGTATATGAGGCGGCGCTGACCAGCTCCGGTATGATATGGCCCGGTGTATATGAGGCGGCGCTGACCAGCTCCGGTATGATATGGCCGGTGTGTATTTGAGGCGGCGCTGACCAGCTCCGGTATGATATGGCCGGTGTGTATTTGAGGCGGCGCTGACCAGCTCCGGTATGATATGGCCCGGTGTGTATTTGAGGCGGCGCTGACCAGCTCCGGTATGATATGGCCCGGTGTGTATATGAGGCGGCGCTGACCAGCTGTGTCCGTTTCCAGCCGCCATGAACGTGCAGTCGGCACCGCAGGGCAACAACATCCAGGTACAGGGCCTGGCCGGTGGAGCGCCCGGCCGCTGCTCCAACTGTCCGGTAAGTGTGCAGCGCAGCGCCGGAGGCGCACCGAGCCGCATGCACCAATCCAGCTACGCCCTCCCCAACCCCACCCGCCCGAACGCGCGCAGGGCAGTGGTGCGCCATTGAAACATGGTGTGATGATCTGAATTAGGCGGAGCTAATCACAAAACATCAAACGCCACCAGTGGACGGCGTGTATATCTTTAGCATGGTCAAGTGAAGCTTGCGTACAGCATGCGAGTGAGTCAGCCAGCTCAGGTTGACGGAGTTCAGTCCCGTCACCGAGCCTCCGGTCCTGAGTTCAGTCCCGTCACCGAGCCGCCGGTCCTGAGTTCAGTCCCGTCACCGAGCTTCCGGTCCTGAGTTCAGATGCAGCTCAGTCCCGTTACAGCCGCTGGTCCTGAGTTCAGTCCGTCCAGGCTCCAGTTCGACGAGGTTCGCCCCTTCCCAGGACCAACGTGGTTAGCGGTGCCTGGGGGCTGGCCGGCCGACTGCTCAAAGTGTGTCGTGTGGCCGGGGGCTGGCCTGCCGACCGCTCAAAGTGTGTCGTGTGGCCGGGGCCGGGTCGTCGGCCGACTGCTCAAAGTGTGTCGTGGTGCCGGGGCCGGGTCGTCGGCAGGCCACCGATCGCTCGTCAGCGTTGGGTCGGTCCAACGGCTCTAACCGAGCCCGCATCGGCGGGGCGGCGCGCTCCGTCTGTCTGTCTGTCTGTCTGTCTGTCTGTCTGTCTGTCTGTCTGTCTGTCTGTCTGTCTGTCTGTCTGTCTGTCTGTCTGTCTGTCTGTCTGTCTGTCTGTCTGTCTGTCTGTCTGTCTGTCTGTCTGTCTGTCTGTCTGTCTGTCTGTCTGTCTGTCTGTCTGTCTGTCTGTCTGTCTGTCTGTCTGTCTGTCTGTCTGTCTGTCTGTCTGTCTGTCTGTCTGTCTGTCTGTCTGTCTGTCTGTCTGTCTGTATGTATGTCTTTCTGTATGTCTGTGTCTGTGTCTGTGCCTGTCTGTCTGTCTGTCTGTATGTCTGTCTGTCTGTCTGTATGTGTCTGTGTCTGTGTCTGTGTATGTGTCTGTGTATGTGTCTGTGTATGTGTCTGTCGGTGTCTGTCTGTGTCTGTCTGTCTGTGTCTGTCTGTCTGTGTCTGTCTGTCTGTGTCTGTCTGTCTGTGTCTGTCTGTCTGTGTCTGTCTGTCTGTGTCTGTCTGTCTGTGTCTGTCTGTCTGTGTCTGTCTGTCTGTGTCTGTCTGTCTGTGTCTGTCTGTCTGTGTCTGTCTGTCTGTGTCTGTCTGTCTGTGTCTGTCTGTCTGTGTCTGTCTGTCTGTGTCTGTCTGTCTTTGTCTGTCTGTCTGTCTGTGTCTGTCTGTCTGTGTCTGTGTCTGTGTCTGTGTCTGTGTCTGTGTCTGTGTCTGTGTCTGTGTCTGTGTCTGTGTCTGTGTCTGTGTCTGTGTCTGTGTCTGTGTCTGTGTCTGTCTGTGTCTGTCTGTCTGTCTGTCTGTGTCTGTCTGTCTGTGTCTGTCTGTCTGTGTCTGTCTGTCTGTGTCTGTGTCTGTGTCTGTGTCTGTGTCTGTGTCTGTGTCTGTGTCTGTGTCTGTGTGTGTCTGTGTCTGTGTCTGTGTATGTGTATGTGTATGTGTCTGTGTCTGTGTCTGTGTCTGTGTATGTGTCTGTGTCTGTGTCTGTGTCTGTGTCTGTATCTGTGTCTGTATATGTGTCTGTGTCTGTGTCTGTGTCTGTGTCTGTGTCTGTGTATGTGTCTGTGTCTGTGTCTGTGTCTGTCTGTGTCTGTCTGTCTGTGTCTGTCTGTCTGTGTCTGTCTGTCTGTGTCTGTCTGTCTGTGTCTGTGTCTGTGTCTGTGTCTGTGTCTGTGTCTGTGTCTGTGTCTGTGTATGTGTCTGTGTCTGTGTCTGTATATGTGTCTGTATATGTGTCTGTGTCTGTGTCTGTGTCTGTGTCTGTGTCTGTGTCTGTGTCTGTGTCTGTGTCTGTGTCTGTGTCTGTGTCTGTGTGTGAGTGTCACGGAGTCAACTGTGACGGTGGGGTGACGGTGGGGGGCGGGGGGTGGGGTCGTCGTCGTCGTCGTCGTCGTCGTCGTCGTCGTCGTCGTCGTCGTCGTCGTCGTCGTCGTCGTCGTCGTCGTCGTCGTCGTCGTCGTCGTCGTCGTCGTCGTCGTCGTCGTCGTCGTCGTCGTCGTCGTCGGGGGTGCGGTGCGGTGCGGTGCGGTGCGGTGCGGTGCGGTGCGGTGCGGTGCGGTGCGGTGGGGTGGGGTGGGGTGGGTGGGTGGGTGGGTGGGTGGGTGGGTGGGTGGGTGGGTGGGTGGGGTGGGGTGGGGTGGGGTGGGGTGGGGTGGGGTGGGGTGGGGTGGGGTGGGGTGGGGTGGGGTGGGTGGAGTAGAGTGGAGTGGAGTGGGGTGGAGTAGAGTGGGGTGTTGTGGGGTGGGTCGCTGAACCGAGCCAGCCCCCTGCGGCTGTTGGTTCAGCTCCATCACTGGCTGTCACCGGCACCGCTGCTGCGCCTCCCCGCTCGAATGCACCGCCACAGCTGCAAATGTCACAGCGCCAGGCACCGGCATAGCTGCCAATGTCAACTAGAGTCGCTGCTTTGAACCCGCCACAGACCCAGGCTGTGGGATGTCACAGCGCCAGGCACCGGCACCGCCACAGCTGCCAATGTCAACTAGAGCCGCTGCTTTGAACCCGCCACAGACCCAGGCTGTGGGATGTCACAGCGCCAGGCACCGGCACCGCCACAGCTGCCATTGTCAACTAGAGCCGCTGCTTTGAACCCGCCACAGACCCAGGCTGTGGGATGTCACAGCGCCAGGCACCGGCACCGCCACAGCTGCCAATGTCAACTAGAGCCGCTGCTTTGAACCCGCCACAGACCCAGGCTGTGGGATGTCACAGCGCCAGGCACCGGCACCGCCACAGCTGCCAATGTCAACTAGAGCCGCTGCTTTGAACCCGCCCAGACCCAGGCTGTGGGATGTTGCAGCCTGCCGGCGGGATACGTGTGCCATGAGTCTGTAGAGCTGGAGCGCTGTCGACAAGTATGTGAATGTCCATACTCCATCACAAAGGGTAGAAATAAATGTGCATACAATACCATTCAAGGAGTCGCTGGTAAAACTGCCGCTGGAGATCACGGACTGTGTCGTTTTTTTTTTGTGTGGAAAAGGGTCATTATTTCCCTTTAACACCTTGTCTTTTACACTGACCCTTTTCCACAAAAATGGAGTTAGCACTTGAAATTGGGAGAGGAGACAAACTTATACGTAAATCTAATCACATTACACATTTAAATGTCTAACTGAAGTTATTTCAATTTGAAAACGCTCAAAGGGAAATATTGACCTTTGGTCTATTTTTCTGCATTATCTTATGCAACATGCATGGTATTAATTTATTTTATTTTATTTAAGTTAAACTTTTCCTATTAGTTTGTAATTACAAAACAAGTATATATATACTTCTTTCGGAGTTCACGATCGGTGTTTTTCCTTCACTATTGGAAGCGCGATATACGAAGGGCGCTTTTGTTTCAATCTGTTCAACGTTGAATGCCTCTGGTTGAATTACCTCTCAACAAATCGCATACACTAAATGCGTCGTCGTAAGGGGGCCAACCACCGAATGCATCACGGTTTTCTTAAATGTTTATTGATTGATTACGGAAAAACGGTTCAGATAAATGTTTCATGTGTGCATTGTAATGTATCTATTGAATATGTTGAAAATTCATGGGGAAAACATCCAATTTATTTTCACAAAATGAGTCGAGGACACTAAATAGGTCGCCCTCCGGGGCTAAACTAAACTGCCGATTTCAATGCACTTTTGTCAAATGCTTGTTGATTGTTCAGAAAAGTTTGGTACATATTCGCAAAAGATAGAGTGCAGGAAACATATTGCATACCTTCATGATAAATAACAACGCACAGGCAGGCTAATTTTAGCTCTGACAGCGAATTCGTTACCGAGTAGGTACTTGCTGAGTACCGACCGTTATTAGCGTGGAACGCTTATCAACTTTAACTTTAAGTAACTTCGGCTAGGGAAATTTGTATGCAAAATGTGATGGTATTTACTTGCTTAGTGCTTCCTCCCATGTCAATTGTTTACTCCATTCTTGTGGAAATAGGTAATTATTTCCCTTTAAAGGGAATGTTTCACCTTTCTGAAAGTTGTCAAATATACGCTGGTTGTAGTCGAAAATATGAAGTGAGTGCTGCTGAAAACGATGGTGATATTTTTATATCTTGAAAAGTCACTTAACTTTATACAAATTAAAGTTGTAAATTTGAGATGACGCCATTATTGAGCTATAGACCGCCGCTGATTGGCTGACAAAGTGGGGTTGGCTGACAAAGTGGCTGTCAGCCAATCAGCGGCGGCACTAGCCTAGACCCCATTTTGCAAATGGGAAATTAAATTGCTTAAAAACGGGTAAGTTTTTTGGGAAAATGATCTTAGTATTTTCGACATTTCAATAACGGGCAAAGATAATGGTTATCTCAGTTCAAAACCAATACAAAGGTGAAACATTTCCTTAACCCGCGAGTTACTGGGGTATATTTCATAACGCGACTTACTGGGGGCTATTTTTTGCCCCCTTCGGATCTCCGAAACTACTGGACCGAATGTATAAATTCAAACGGCATTCGATAGCCCCCTGGGAAATTTATCGAGGGAAACATAATATTGTTGACCTCGGGGTCACCGATGACGTCACAGGTCAGGTCAAGTACAAAATGTTTGACCGTGTCAAAAGGTCTCGATGGATGGAATTGTCGCGCAAAATTGCCATATTAAACGCATAAGCTGTCGATAAATCGGTATGATTCGTGTGTCTGACACTAATAAGTACCTTTCTAAGCTGTTTATGACCTTGGGTCAGGTCAAGGTCATCCGAGGTCACGAGGTCAAACTGCAGATTACGGTCATTAGGCGTTGTAACACATGTTTATGGGTTTGTTTTTCGTCTAGAACCTTAGAGCATTGTTTGTTCCATATAAATAGAAGTAAAAAGCAAAAATGGAAATGCGTTTTTTATGCATAGTAATGCTGTGAGAAGTGGTCGATTTTGTCATTTAAAGGTCATACCTCAGTCATTTTTGAAGATATCGACTTTAAATTTGGTACACATATTCACCACATACGTCTCGATCACATATATTCCGGTTTTTGGATAATTCTGATTTTTTCTTGAAAATTTTGTAAAAACAAAACAAAATGTATTTGGATTTCTAAAAATTTTGAATTAAAAAAAATCAAAAATCCGAGATCGCAGTTCGATAGCCCAGTCCAGTAATTTGCTTTAAGATAATTGAGTTTATCTCAAACATCGTACCTTTGACAGCGTTTTCCGCAAACCATTATTTTGCAACAAAACCCGAAGAACATGACGCTACGGAGCACGGTCTGACCACAGTCGCACGTCTGGCGGCCGTGTCCGGCATAAACACTCGGCCGTCGGACCGTGTGTCAATTATCGTCAGATGATGTCACGTGGCCATCTGTGGCGATGGCCCGGCCGCGGGTACGTCGTACGTCTGGACGTACCAACCGTCCCCGTGCCCGTTCGTACCACCGGCCCTGCTCCCCCCCCCCTTACCACTGTTGTCTGACCGTCACCCTGTCTGCTCCCTCCGTCCCTCCTTACCACTGTTGTCTGACCGTCACCCTGTCTGCTCCCTCCGTCCCCCCTTACCACTGTTGTCTGACCGTCACCCTGTCTGCTCCCTCCGCCCCCCCCCCCCCTTACCACTGTTGTCTGACCGTCACCCTGTCTGCTCCCTCCGTCCCTCCTTACCACTGTTGTCTGACCGTCACCCTGTCTGCTCCCTCCGTCCCCCCTTACCACTGTTGTCTGACCGTCACCCTGTCTGCTCCCTCCGTCCCTCCTTACCACTGTTGTCTGACCGTCACCCTGTCTGCTCCCTCCGTCCCTCCTTACCACTGTTGTCTGACCGTCACCCTGTCTGCTCACTCCGTCCCCCCTTACCACTGTTGTCTGACCGTCACCCTGTCTGCTCCCTCCGTCCCCCCTTACCACTGTTGTCTGACCGTCACCCTGTCTGCTCCCTCCGTCCCCCCTTACCACTGTCGTCTGACCGTCACCCTGTCTGCTCTCTCCGCCCCCCCCCTTACCACTGTTGTCTGACCGTCACCCTGTCTGTTCTCTCCGCCCCCCCCCCTTACCACTGTTGTCTGACCGTCACCCTGTCTGCTCTCTCCGCCCCCCCTTACCACTGTCGTCTGACCGTCACCCTGTCTGCTCTCTCCGCCCCCCCCCTTACCACTGTTGTCTGACCGTCACCCTGTCTGCTCTCCCCTTACCACTGTTGTCTGACCGTCACCCTTTCTGCTCTCTCCGCCCCCTCCCCTACCACTGTTGTCTGACCGTCACCCTGTCTGCTCTCTCCGTCCCCCCTTACTACTGTTGTCTGACCGTCACCCTATCTGCTCTCTCGGCTCTCTCCGCCCCCCCCCCCCTTACCACTGTTGTCTGACCGTCACCCTGTCTGCTCTCTCCGTCCCCCCTTACCACTGTTGTCTGACCGTCACCCTGTCTGCTCTCTCGGCTCTCTCCGCCCCCCTCTTACCACTGTTGTCTGACCGTCACCCTGTCTGCTCCCTCCGTCCCCCCTTACCACTGTTGTCTGACCGTCACCCTGTCTGCTCTCTCGGCTCTCTCCGCCCCCCCGCCCCTCTTACCACTGTTGTCTGACCGTCACCCTGTCTGCTCCCTCCGTCCCCCCTTACCACTGTTGTCTGACCGTCACCCTGTCTGCTCTCTCGGCTCTCTCCGCCCCCCCCCCCCCCCCTCTTACCACTGTTGTCTGACCGTCACCCTGTCTGCTCCCTCCGTCCCCCCTTACCACTGTTGTCTGACCGTCACCCTGTCTGCTCTCTCCGCCCCCCCCCCCCCCACCTTACCACTGTTGTCTGACCGTCACCCTGTCTGTTCTCTCCGCCTCCCCCCTTACCACTGTTGTCTGACCGTCACCCTGTCTGCTCCATCCGCCCCCTCCTTACCACTGTTGTCTGACCGTCACCCTTTCTGCTCTCTCCGCCCCCCCCCCTTACCACTGTTGTCTGACCGTCACCCTTTCTGCACTCTCCGCCCCCCCCCCTTACCACTGTCGTCTGACCGTCACCCTGTCTGCTCTCCGTCCCCCCTTACCACTGTTGTCTGACCGTCACCCTGTCTGCTCTCTCCGCCCCCCCCCTTACAACTGTCGTCTGACCGTCACCCTGTCTGCTCTCTCCGTCCCCCCTTACCACTGTTGTCTGACCGTCACCCTGTCTGTTCTCTCCGCCCCCCCCCCCTTACCACTGTCGTCTGACCTGTCTGCTCTCCCCCCTTACCACTGCTGTCTCACCGTCATCCTGTCTGCTCTCTCCGCCCCCCCCCCCTAACCACTGTCGTCTGGCCGTCACCCTGTCTGCTCTCTCCGTCCCCCCCCCCTTACACCACTGTTGTCTGACCGTCACCCTGTCTGCTCTCTCCGCCCCCCCCCCTTACCACTGTTGTCTGACCGTCACCCTGTCTGCTCTCTCCGTCCCCCCCTTACACCACTGTTGTCTGACCGTCACCCTGTCTGCTCTCTCCGTCCCCCCCCCCCCTTACACCACTGTTGTCTGACCGTCACCCTGTCTGCTCTCTCCGCCCCCGCCCCCCCTACCACGGTCGTCTGACCGTCACCCTGCCTGTTCTCTCCGCCCCCCCCCTTACCACTGTTGTCTGACCGTCACCCTGTCTGCTCTCACCGCCCCCCCCTTACAACTGTCGTCTGACCGTCCCCCTGTCTGCTCTCTCCGTCCCCCCTTACCACTGTTGTCTGACCGTCACCCTGTCTGTTCTCTCCGCCCCCCCCCCTTACAACTGTCGTCTGACCGTCACCCTGTCTGCTCTCCCCCCTTACCACTGCTGTCTGACCGTCACCCTGTCTGCTCTCTCCGCCCCCCCCCCTTACCACTGTCGTCTGACCGTCACCCTGTCTGCTCTCTCCGTCCCCCCCCCCTTACACCACTGTTGTCTGACCGTCACCCTGTCTGCTCTCTCCGCCGCCCCCCCTTACCACTGTTGTCTGACCGTCACCCTGTCTGCTCTCTCCGTCCCTCCTTACCACTGTTGTCTGACCGTCACCCTGTCTGCTCTCTCCGTCCCCCCTTACCACTGTTGTCTGACCGTCACCGTGTCTGCTCCCTCCGTCTCCCCCCTTACCACTGTCGTCTGACCGTCACCCTGTCTGCTCCCTCCGTCCCCCCCCCTTACCACTGTCGTTTGACCGTCACCCTGTCTGCTCCCTCCGTCCCCCCTCTTACCACTGCTGTCTGACCGTCACCCTGTCTGCTCTCTCCGCCCCCCCCCCCCTTACCACTGTTGTCTGACCGTCACCCTGTCTGCTCTCTCCGCCCCCCGCCCTTACCACTGTCGTCTGACCGTCACCCTGTCTGCTCTCTCCCCCCTTGCCACTGTTGTCTGACCGTCACCCTGTCTGCTCCCCCCCCCTTACCACTGTTGTCTGACCGTTACCCTGTCTGCTCTCTCCGCCCCCCCCTTACCACTGTCGTCTGACCGTCACCCTGTCTGCTCTCTCCGCCCCCCCCCCCGCCCCCGCCCTTACCACTGTCGTCTGACCGTCACCCTGTCTGCTCTCTCCGTCCTCCCCCCTTACCACTGTCGTCTGACCGTCACCCTGTCTGCTCTCTCCGCCCCCGCCCCCCCCCCCTACCACTGTTGTCTGACCGTCACCCTGCCTGTTCTCTCCGTCGCCCCCTTACCACTGTCGTCTGACCGTCACCCTGTCTGCTCTCTCCGTCCTCCCCCTTACCACTGTCGTCTGACCGTCACCCTGTCTGTTCTCTCCGCCCCCCTTACCACTGTTGTCTGACCGTCACCCTGTCTGTTCTCTCCGTCCCCCCCCCTTACCACTGTCGTCTGACCGTCACCCTGTCTGCTCTCTCCGCCTCCCCCTTACCACTGTCGTCTGACCGTCACCCTGTCTGCTCTCTCCGCCCCCCCTTACCACTGTTGTCTGACCGTCACCCTGTCTGCTCTCTCCGCCCCCCCCCCCCGCCCCCGCCCTTGCCACTGTTGTCTGACCGTCACCCTGTCTGCTCTCTCCCCCCCCTCCTTACCACTGTCGTCTGGCCGTCACCCTGTCTGTTCTCTCCGCCCCCCCCCCCTTACCACTGTCGTCTGACCGTCACCCTGTCTGCTCTCTCCGCCCCCCGCCCTTACCACTGTCGTCTGACCGTCACCCTGTCTGCTCTCTCCCCCCCCCCTTACACCACTGTTGTCTGACCGTCACCGTGTCTGCTCTCTCCGCCCCCCCCCCCTTACCACTGTCGTCTGACCGTCACCCTGTCTGCTCTCTCCGTCCCCCCCTTACACCACTGTTGGCTGACCGTCACCCTGTCTGCTCTCTCCGCCCCCCCCCTTACCACTGTCGTCTGACCGTCACCCTGTCTGCTCTCTCCGCCCCCCCCCCCTTACCACTGTTGTCTGACCGTCACCCTGTCTGTTCTCTCCTTCCCCCTCCCTTACCACTGTTGTCTGACCGTCACCCTGTCTGCTCCCTCCGTCCCCCCTTACCACTGTTGTCTGACCGTCACCCTGTCTGCTCTCCCCTTACCACTGTTGTCTGACCGTCACCCTGTCTGCTCTCTCCGCCCCCCCCCCCCTTACCACTGTTGTCTGACCGTCACCCTGTCTGTTCTCTCCTTCCCCCCTCCCTTACCACTGTTGTCTGACCGTCACCCTGTCTGCTCCCTCCGTCCCCCCTTACCACTGTTGTCTGACCGTCACCCTGTCTGCTCTCCCCTTACCACTGTTGTCTGACCGTCACCCTGTCTGCTCTCTCCGCCCCCCCCCCCTTACCACTGTTGTCTGACCGTCACCCTGTCTGTTCTCTCCTTCCCCCCTCCCTTACCACTGTTGTCTGACCGTCACCCTGTCTGCTCTCTCCGTCCCCCCTTACCACTGTTGTCTGACCGTCACCCTGTCTGCTCTCTCCGCCCCCCCCCCCTACCACTGTTGTCTGACCGTCACCCTGTCTGCTCTATCCGCCCCCCCCCCTTACCACTGTTGTCTGACCGTCACCCTGTCTTCTCTCTCCGCCCCCCCCCTTACCACTGGTGTCTGACCGTCACCCTGTCTGCTCTCTCCGCCCCCCCCCCCCTTACCACTGTTGTCTGACCGTCACCCTGTCTGCTCTCTCCGCAGAACGGTACGCTGACAGACTCGTTCACGCCGTGCGGCATCGTGCTGGCCATCTGTTTCTTCCCGCTGGGCCTGCTCTGCTGCTGGATGATGAGGGAGAAACAGTGCAACTCGTGCGGTGCCAAGCCGGCCATGCAGCCATAGATGACCGCAGCGCCCCGACCGCCGCCGCCGCCGCCGCCGACACGGCTCTCTCACCAGGGGCCACGCCTTGCTGTTCAAAGTCTGCGAACTTCAGCGACGTCACGATAAGGTGCTCGATTCACTGAGGATCGCCCGAGGTCACCCGAACTGGGCAGCAAGTCTTCGTTACTCAAGATCACCTTGGGTGATCCTAGTAATGTATGGGTGGCCTTAAATGACTGCAAATATGGTCAGCTGAGGTCATCTGGGATCATCTGGGATCTTCCTCGGTCATCTTGGAGCGTTTGCCGATTGTCTGATGTCGTCATGTATCATTTCAGTGTCATCGGAAATCATTTTAGAGGTTCTAGGTTGCATAGGGTTCTGGTTGGTTGATGTCACCAGTGGCTGCTGAATAGCGTCACATTGCGTCTACAGAGACGCTTCAGATCGGCCGCGATCGTACGGGGAAGTTCTGAACTCCTCAGCCTTTAGATCTGGACAATGTATGTGGCTGAAGCCACGTACGACCACAGCCCGGGGCTATATCTTATTTCTGACTAGAGATTCGCGAGATGGAGCCTGCTGTTACTGTTAGCCAGTCAGACTGGATTGTGTTCTAGGATAGAAGCAGGACCGGACATGTTCGCATTATTGTTTTACATAGACTTCAGAAGATTAAGCGAATAGAAATTGCCCAATGATCGCTGCTGTTTTAGAGAAGAATTGTTGGGCATATTTTCTACTGCAGTATAAAATGAGCACAGCGATCCACTTTACATTATCTGTCCCTGGCCAGTTAGTAAGGTCACCCTAATACACAGCTGGCGAACCTTGGCGTGTGCATTGTACTCCGAGAATGTTGTGTCCGCTGCAGTTTCCTTTCTGATAACTCTACATTTGGCGTTCTAGTGCTAGGCGTTCCTTAATATAGAGCTCCTATCAGTTCCATTCAACTCGGCCGTATTTGGTACTATTGCCACTTAAAGGGATGGGGCCCATCGTGCACAAAATAACCTAATTCATGCGGACTGCTTCAATAAATGTCTGAATAAGAAGATTGCCCGTTTATTTGTCGAAGTTTCCTCTCAAATTTATCTCAAATGCTTAGTTATCGTGTATTCTTATTTTACTATGATCGCGCTACTCAAGCTATCGAAAAAGTTAGGTTCATGTTAAGACGGTTCCATCCCTTTAACGCCTCTGACTGGTCCAGATCCGTGCCTGACTGCCATGCTGCTGTTGTTGTTAGGTTTCATGTTAGACGGTTCCATCCCTTTAACGCCTCTGACTGATCCAGATCTGTGCCTGACTGCCACGCTGCTGTTGTTGTTAGGTTTTATGTTAGACGGTTCCATCCCTTTAACGCCTCTGACTGATCCAGATCCGTGCCTGACTGCCATGCTGCTGTTGTTGTTAGGTTTCATGTTAGACGGTTCCATCCCTTTAACGCCTCTGACTGATCCAGATCCGTGCCTGACTGCCATGCTGCTGTTGTTGTTAGGTTTTATGTTAGACGGTTCCATCCCTTTAACGCCTCTGACTGATCCAGATCCGTGCCTGACTGCCACGCTGCTGTTGTTGTTAGGTTTTATGTTAGACGGTTCCATCCCTTTAACGCCTCTGACTGATCCAGATCCGTGCCTGACTGCCATGCTGCTGTTGTTGTTAGGTTTTATGTTAGACGGTTCCATCCCTTTAACGCCTCTGACTGATCCAGATCCGTGCCTGACTGCCATGCTGCTGTTGTCGTTAGGTTTTATGTTAGACGGTTCCATCCCTTTAACGCCTCTGACTGATCCAGATCCGTGCCTGACTGCCATGCTGCTGTTGTCGTTAGGTTTTATGTTAGACGGTTCCATCCCTTTAACGCCTCTGACTGATCCAGATCCGTGCCTGACTGCCATGCTGCTGTTGTCGTTAGGTTTTATGTTAGACGGTTCCATCCCTTTAACGCCTCTGACTGATCCAGATCCGTGCCTGACTGCCATGCTGCTGTTGTCGTTAGGTTTTATGTTAGACGGTTCCATCCCTTTAACGCCTCTGACTGATCCAGATCCGTGCCTGACTGCCATGCTGCTGTTGTCGTTAGGTTTTATGTTAGACGGTTCCATCCCTTTAACGCCTCTGACTGATCCAGATCCGTGCCTGACTGCCATGCTGCTGTTGTCGTTAGGTTTTATGTTAGACGGTTCCATCCCTTTAACGCCTCTGACTGATCCAGATCCGTGCCTGACTGCCACGCTGCTGTTGTTGTTAGGTTTTATGTTAGACGGTTCCATCCCTTTAACGCCTCTGACTGATCCAGATCCGTGCCTGACTGCCACGCTGCTGTTGTCGTTTTGTCAACTGAGCTGCATACAAAGTGCTGTGGTGTGCATGCCGCTGGCGTGTAATGCTACGCTTCTGTCATATTTGAATAAAGACGTGTTTTATTTCTGAACTTTGTCATGCCTACTTATCAGAAGCAGGGCCTCCTGTAAGGGATTTCCAATGGGGGGGGGGGGGGGGCACACAGATTGTTCGATGATGGGCAGCTATCTCCCAAATCGTGCTGTATTTTCGATTTGTATTATTGTACAATATGTTTTTTCACGAACAGGGCAAATTTATGTAACATGATGTATTGCAATAATTGTATCTGATCCTAGGTCATATAGAGAGATGTCGGAACAGGAGATGGGTGCGGAATGCCTTAACCCGCGTCCCGAGCACTGCCGGGGTTTCGCACCAACCGCAAACTGCCGGGAGGGGGGGGGGGATTTTAGCCCCCCCCCCCCAAGATCTCGAAAACCACGCGACGAAGCGACAAGTGAAAAACGCTGTTAGATATCCCGAGACAAGCTATCAAAAGTATATCGGTCTTTTTTAGGGGGCAAGTCAATAATGAGGTCACCAGAGGTCACCGAAGGTCAAATTTCGGCTATATATGAGTGCCCTTGCTAAAACCGTCTATATCTCGATAACTAAAAGAGTTAGCGACGCGCCGAAATTTTTTCTCTCGAAAGATAAACAAATTGTCTGTCAATCAGTTGCATCAGAATTTACCTCAGGTCAATAGCTAGGTCAGGATAATCCATTAAATTTGAAACATTCTAAAAATCGCCGAATTATTTTGAAGGAATTACTTTTGATACAAGCATTATAGAGTAAAACAGATTTCACCATTGTGTTTGTCTCATCGATACGCATCGAATGATATTATCATCGATAATCGAAAATAAATGGCATAGGCAAAGCATACTTAATAGCTCAAAAAGTGACTCATTCTGTCTTTGGAAATTATAAGCCGGTTAGTTTTAAAGACATGACTTCAAGTCCTTTACGCACATTCACCGTGCAAGTCACCATCATATATCTTGAGGTTTTTTAAGTCCTCATAGCTTATATTTTGTAATTAATTGTTTCTGTTTCGGAACTTTATATGACCAAAAGTTCACAAAGCAGAGATAGTTAATTGACAGGCAGGTCTGTGGTGATTATTCCACATCTCAAAATTGAATTGAGAGTGCCCTTTCCAGGCCTGAGATGCCACTGTCGGATCCAAAACGGTCAAAAGTTGGATTTGGGTGCAGATAACAAAAAATGATACACAATGAAAAAAAAAATCATCGGATTTCGCTAATGTGTACTAACATTAAGGACTGAGTTAAAAGAAACTTTCCCTTATACAAGGTGTTACAATTGTATTTCATATCAGTAAATGCGTAAGTTTCGATCGAATTTCAATCGTTTTGGGGCATGACCCCGATGCCCCCCCCCCCTCAATAGCCTCCGCTTCTGGCTATGGGCCTCGACTGGTCTTACCAGACCCCGTGCTGGTCTGAGAAGGTTCATGCCATGCCTGATGTGACCTTGCGTATTGCCCTACTAACCAGTTTTTTTCCTATAAAATTATACCTTTCGGCCGGTCCCACTTGAGATGTTATGGGGAGCAAAATCGTATGTTTGCCTCCCCAATTGCTTGATTGTGGGACAGCGGCTCCCCTGCCTCCGCTTCCACCGCCCCTGGGTTCGATCCACCACACCTAGCCACCTGAACCCAGAGACACAAAACCCAAAACTATGAACTACATGGATTTCCCCGTCTCTGTATCCCATTCACTTAATACACGTGATACGGTGGGTCTATTTTGCCTCCACTCTGTACTTCGCAGTATTTCGTTGACTAGGTATTGCCAGTATTGTATCTGCCTGCCTCCTCACCGCTTCCGCCTTTTCAGCACAGGGGTTCAGCCCAGCTACTGAGGAACCAGCGGGCGAACGCCGCTCAACCGACGCTGCCGCGCTGTGCCGACCAATGGTAGCCATCTGAGGCCCAGATGTTTTGGGCCTCAAAGCGATTATTCGGCTCCTAGGAGCCGTAGCGACGGAAATCAAATTTCATGAACAAGAGAACATGTTGATCTATTGATCTGGCCACATTTTTGTTTGAAAACTATCATCTGTTATCCATACTATGATGTTTATTATCGTACCGCAGTCTGCTAGCGTCGGCGGCGGGCAGACCCAGCCCCACCAGTAACAGTTGGCAGCACTCGGGCGTTTGAGCGTTAAAAACCATTCACCATAGGGTTCCCAGGTTAAATCGATGATTTTCAGACGAGGCTGGCTTGTAACCTATGGTACATATTTTACATCCGACTTCTGAAACAGATAGCTACAAGCCTTAGCTACAACGTTTCTATTTATCATTTTTCGATATTCCGGGTGTAAAGGGGTTAAATGGGCATGGGGGTTAAAAAATGTCGGAACGACCGCTGACCGCTTACAAATGCTACTACAGGTACTGCAATATACACTACCTCGACTACTACTTCGTAGTATAATTTGATATGACCGCTTCCAAATACTACTACATGAACTGAAAATACACTACTTTGACTACTACTTCATATATTTGCTGGCGTTTAATTCAATAAATAAAGATATATTCTATGGAAATACAAGTTATTGATAGCAAACAATACCTTTAATTTATAATAAACAAAACAATTACGATACAAATTATATCTTGTCTAATTCATTTGGGCGTTACATTCCTTACTGTTGTACCCGTTGTTCTATTACCCTGGTTCTACCCGTTGTTCTATTACCCTGAGCCCTGTTCGGCTGCCGGCTCTCACGCTAGCCAGTGCTAGTGGGATCGCAGGTTACCTAGCAACGTGCGATTCACCAATCAGGAGCGAGCAAACGATGACGACACGCGCACAGTTTCATGTACGCGTGCCCCCTTACGTGGCGTCACGTGCTCGCGCGCGAGCGGCATTCCAGCGATTGAAAAAGAGCACTAGCATGGCTTGCTAACGGGTTTGCTCGCCGGTGTTCGGCGGCCGCGAGCTGACGTCACTCATTATGACGACACTGCCGACGTGACGTCGGTGAGCGCTCTCGCGAGAGCCGGCCGCCGAACAGCGCTCTGGGCAGACCGTTGCCGGCCGAGTAAAGCGGCAACTTTTGAATCACCTGCAACCGTGTGACGATGTTTCCATCGAACTGCGGTGTTCTTTAGATAAGTGAATATTCATCACCATAAGGATACAGGACATTCTTCAATATTGCATGAGATATAACTTAATTTTGGCGTTATAATTCGTTACGGGTATGTGATGCTACAGCAAATGTTGCAGCTCTCTCGAGCGGCTGCATGGTCCCAGGCCGGCTGAGGCCGCCTTTTTTTCTTCTTCTCTTTTGGGGGTGGGAGGGGAGTGGTTCTCGCCCACCCCATAGTCCAGCCTATAGCTATATGCCGCCGCGGGTGGGGAGGAGAACCACTCCCTCCGGGGCGGGGAATCGAATGACTTGCGCCAGTAGCCAGACTCGAACCCGGAACCCTTGGATTCCGAGTCCGACGCTCTACCAACTGAGCCACCCGGCCCCGCTGAGGCACCCGCCAGTCCGGCATCTAGAGGCTGGCGCATGCGTAATACGATCTGCTCGAAGGCTCAGATTCGAATGCTGCCGCGAGGTGTCAGCCCAGGCCCTAGATGGCGTCAGGTGCGACTTTTTGTTAAAAGCTGCCCGATTTCTTTGCATAGAGAACTGTGACTGTAAAATGTGTATGGTAGAGCTATGATTGAAAGCAAAGTCTTCAATATAATTTCCGAACTAAAGAGTTAAGATTTTGACACCGCCGGATTCAATGGAGACCAAAGGGGCACTCCCAAAGGCCTGAAAGCGGCCGTAAATTGGCTTACGTTCTGACATGATTTGAGAGAAACCCTAAGTAACTTGAACGGCTTATTTCATATTTGTTTCAGAATCTTAGGAACGTCATGAAAGTGTGGGGGTGAAACTTCGATCTCGTCTTGAGTGAACCCCAACCCCTATGCAGTGGCGGTTCTACGGTTGGGCAAAATGGGCAATTGCCCCCCCCCCCTCCCAAACCGCCTGAAATCGGCGCAAAATTGACACATTTCCTGATATAGAAGACAATCTAAGCAACTTTTACTAAGAAAAGTTGGCTTTAAATCAGCTATCAATGCATAAGCAATCGAAACCCGATGAATTTGCAGAATTGTGTGAGACTTCTTGGAATTACCCCCCCCCCCCCAAACCACCCGTTCTGGATCCGCCACTGCCCCTATACAAAATGTATTTGTGTAATTAGTTGAGCTCCACTCGTCTTGATCTTATCTTATCTTCTCTTCAAAGATCAAAGATCTTATCAATAATTATGAACAAATAGTGGGAGCATGGGTCTTATGCCCTGTTCTTATGCCCCTGTTCATACGCCTGTGATTTGTTAAGTTTGTTAACTAAACTCGCAAGTCGCAGCTGCTCCTCCGTTGCAACTTCTGGACTTGGGCCTCAGGTACTTTGAGGACCACGAGCCGCCACTGCTCTCAAACCAGCCTATGCAACTCAGGCTGCCTATGAAATGCCCTCTTACACAAGCCGAGGGCCTTCTTAGGTCGGTCGAGTTCTCTTGTGACCCGTCTTGGACCTCTTTGACCAAGCTCTCAGGTAGGTCTCCGAAATGCCTTCTCAGACCGGCTGAGGACATTTTTGTTTTCTAACCGCCCCCCCCCCCCCATTAAAGGAAATAGTTCACCTTCAACATGGGTTTTGAACTGAAATAGCAGTTTTGTAGCCCGTGTTGAGAAATCCTTATCCGGAACTTTTCTTGGCTGAAAAGACTCTCCAGCCGAAGATATTTGACTTTTTGGCGAAGGAATATGGCGCATATATGATGCACCGTACCGTCTGAAAGTGCCAGCACTCCCATGGAGCATGCGCAGACCAATAACGCACACCATAAAATCAATAATTTACAACCTTCTGTCCTGAATTGGCGCGATGTAGGACCATTTTTAAACAGAAAAGAAGAAACTGTATTAAAAAATATAACAAAATCGTGTTCTGAAAAAATTCCGAAGGTGAACTATTTCCTTTAATAGGTGACCAGGAGTGCCCCCGCCCTCGATCCCAACGACGCACGACACCTTAAAGGAAATAGTTCACCTTCGGAAATTTTTCAGAACACGATTTTATTATATTTTTTAATACAGTTTCTTTTTTTCTTTTCAAAAATGGTCCTACATCGCGCCAATTCAGGACAGAAGGTCGTAAATTATTAATTGTATGGTGTGCGTTATTGGTCTGCGCATGCTCCCTGGCAGTGCTGGCACTTTCAGACGGTACGGTACATCATATATGCCCCGCATTCCTTCGTCAAAAAGTCAAATATCTTCGGCTGGAGAGTCTTTTCAGCCAAGAAAAGTTGCAGATAAGGATTTCTCAACACGGGCTACAAAACTGCTATTTCAGTTAAAAACCCCATGTGAAGGTGAACTATTTCCTTTAAAGGAATAGTTCACCTTCAACAGGGGATTTTGAACTGAAATAGCAGTTTTGTAGACCGTGTTGAGAAATCCTTATCTGCAACTTTTCTTGGCTGAAAAGACTCCAGCCGAAGATATTTGACTTTTTGGCGAAGGAATGCGGCACATATATGATATACCGTACCGTCTGAGAGTGCCAGCACTGGTCTGAGCATGCGCAGACCAATAACGCACACCATAACATTAATAATTTACGACCTTCTGTCTTGAATTGGCGCGATGTAGGACCATTTTTGAAAAGAAAAAAAGAAACTATTAAAAATATAATAAAATCGTGTTCTGAAAATTTGTCCGAAGGTGAACTATTTCCTTTAAGTTAACACCAGAGAACAAAAGTGAAAATGTCGCGGCACTCCCAGCTAAGAAATGGAAACAAACATAAAAAAGCATACGAAGAGAGGTAGTTTGGGTGTTAGATGTGGTGATATAAAAGAAGGCGAAAAGTAGTCATTGTTGAAAACAGCAATTGACTGCCCCCCCCCCCCCCCAACTACGTCCTATGATATCCTCACTCATCCTCATCCAGGACAGGATGAGGATGGATGCATTCACTATGTTAGTAAAGGGGATATCAGTCATACAGGGCGGAGGACAAAGTCTGGTCAATTTTCAAGCGTTTCTTGCCAGAGCTTCGTGGACCCCACTCAACTAAGCATAGCTTGTTGCCGAGTAGGGACCACGAAGCCAGCGCCATTGGATGGGTGACCCTACCTATGACCTACTTATATGAGTCATGAAAAGCAAACGCATTTGACTAACTTATTAGACTATGTATACGTATATATGTATGATACCATCAATAATTATATAACTATTATGTTCTTGTACTATTATGTATACTATTATGATGTTTTACATATTATGTATTTGAACTGTGGTCTAAGGGAATATACTGAAACTAGTGAAGATTCTGAAGGAAGAAATCCTTAGTGATTTTCTTCATTCGAAATTTAGATAAGTCGTAAACATCATTCAAAGTAAATAGTGACGATATGGCGTTATTCCAAATCCGTGGTCCTATCCAAGTTGCAACTCGAGTACGATAAAGTTTTCCTGTAAATGGCTCAATGAAATGTTGCCTGTTCCTTGTTCTTATGTTGGTAGGATCGGGAATGTGGTGACAACATATGACCGGTCACTGCAAGGGCATAGGACCCAGGGCACTGTAAAAGCCTGACCGAAGTCTCTTTATGACCAGTTGAAATACCTTATCAAGACCCGCCGATGGCTTCCTTAGGCCTCTGACCGTCCGACCACAGGAAGGGCCCACAGTCTCAAAAAAGGCCATGACGCCTATGAGATTGCTTTGCCCCCCCCCCCCCCCCCCTGAAACTACAATCCGCCGCCAATGGTCGAACTGAATGTCGAAACATGCCAGCTATCAGTTCAGCAGCTCAAATCACTGCCCGGCGCCGCCTACCAAACATGCCGCGTTGGCTAGGTATTGTCGGTCGAGTTCTCTTATATAACTGTCAGGAGATGGGATGAGATCGTGAAATTGCTTATATTGTCAGAACACCAGTCAGAATAGGTACTTGTCCGCACTAAAACTGAAGTGGTATTTCTTAATAAATTACCATTGAGTCGTATTCACTTTGTTAACCGTTATTTTCCTTCAGATCTGCGACAATTGAAGTTTTTTCTTCTTTCGCCGATTCGAGTATGTCGTTTTTATACAGACACGATGACCATTACCTGCCCCCCCCCCCCCAGTGACCCGATTTCAGCTCGACGGAGGGGGGGGGGGGGGGGGGGGGCTGCGCCCCCCCCCAATTAACATGTTAGAGGAGGCCCTGATCAGAAGGCAACCGTTGATGTCATAGCTTGGAAACTTGATGGACATCAAGCGATTGAGGTGTCCCAGAGGGCAGTGTCGCTGGGATGTGTCCAGAGTGTCGCTGGGACAAGGGCGGATCCAGCCGGCCGTTTGGGGGGGGGGGCAACAAGTTTGAGCAGACCTTACCTAGGTACCCCCAATTTCGAATTTCTCCCCGGATTTGGGCCACTTTATTTTGCAAGCACACGATTTCTAATGATGTCTGTGTTTTTATTTAAAAAATAGCCTTTCGACCTTTTGGGATATCGAAAAAGGTGTACCTATGTTTTCGTTCAAGACTGCAAGGAAAAAAACATGAAAAATGTGTACTGAATCAAGCCGGCCTTGCCCTTAAGAGCAAGGACGAATCCATCCATCCGTTCGTCTTCGGGGCCAACTACTTTTTGCTACAAGGTTCGACGACCCTTGGCAAAAAAAACAAGATTATCTTATATTTGAATAGTTTTGTTTGCGGTCAAGGAAAAAAGATGTTAGTGGAAAGAAGCTAACATAGAAATTTAAAACAGAACTTGGAGCATCAAATAAATAGTAGTTTTCTTCAGAATTTCCAGCTCCGAATCTCGGATAGTAAACCAGGGGGAGGGTCCGACCGGAAAAATGAATACGCATTTCGCTGCACAAATGTTTGTCGTTGTTATCTGTTGCGCTCCGATAAAAAAGACCTACATGCGAGGGCGTCAAACATGATCGAACCAGTCGCACTTCCGCCATTGAAAACAATAATACAGATGACCCGATCATGGCGTCAAATTCAATATGCATTTCAAGAAACGTTAGCTACCCATATATGCACCGCATACGGCTAGGATGATCAACTTCCGTTGCCAAGTTCTTTAAAAAATATGTCCCTGCTCCTGGACCTCGAGGCCATTTGCGCATCTCGGCTGGCGCATATATACGACACACGCAAACGAAGTAACCGATACCCATGGGTGGATCCAGAGGGGGGCAGGGGGTAATGCCCCCTCCCTCCAAACCACCTGAAATCGGCGCAAATTTGACACATTTCCTGAGATAATATAAAATCTAAGAAACTAAGGAAAGTTGGTTTTAAATCAGTTATCGATGCACAAGCAACGAAATCCGATGAGTTTTCAAAATTGTGTGAGACTTTTGGGGATTTGCCTCCCCCCCCCCCCCAACTGACCCAAACCACCAATTCTGGATCCGCCCTTGCCGATACCTACTACGATGAACGCTGCATTTCTCTTATTACTGCCGTACAGTCTATAGCAGAAACCTGCGGCAGCCAGCCAGGCAGCGGCAGCCTGAAATAATCTAGCTGGCGACTTCCCGATCGCGCAAAGAAGTCAACGACTTCGCTGACAGATGACATTATAATGTCATCCGTATAGGTCAGACCTATAGGTCTCGCGGTGGGCTTTGCACATGATCAGCGCCTCCATCCGGAGCTCGGTCATTGTCGCTCGGAGGGAGGATAGAGTCTTCACCTTACTGAACATCCTCTCCGCCTCCGCCGTTGTAACCGGAAGAACGGCAAGGACCTACAGGAAAAAGGATGGATTTGGACCGATTGGTTCTATTGTAGACTTGCTTCACTGCAGAGGTGAAAAAAAGCTCCTACTCGACTACGTACGTCGGTGACAGTGGAAGGTGCGCGGTGAGTCAGCTAACCGCTTACGGCTGGATGCATTTTCAGAGACAAAACTTCTAAAAACAAAATTGACCATAACCGTACTCATTTGGTCTTACTAGCAACTCACAGTAATTTGTCAGGCATAACCCGTGCCCCATTCCCGGCTGTCTAATCAGTACGTGTTGTAATTTAACTGCAGCTTCCACTGACCTCCGGGAATCCTGCTGGCTTTTGTAAACGGAGCCCGAGTATTGGGTTTTTCGCTGGGTCTGGTGGGTCCGTGGCAATTGTGGTGGTGCTGTATGGGTTTGCGGTAATTTTGGTGCTTGCGCTGATTGTTTTTTCGACTCCTTCGGTGTAATAGTGACGTCACAGGTTTAAATACACCAACTGACTGTATTTTAACAATAATTACCATTAATTGTACCACTCTTTAGCTAAGTAAACACCGTATAAATGGTATTTACATGTTATTTTAGCTAAACAATTATTTATATATGAGAACAGGGCAGCAGCTGATCGGGCTGTATTGAAACAGAAACTCGCATAATGAATGGCCAATACCTTAATACTTATAAGTGCGTTCGCTCTTTTCTAGCAAGTAGACCAATTGTGCTGACGGACAAGACCTTCGATTGAATTGATAATTAACTGTGGATCTTAAGCGGGGCTTTTTGAATTGTGTTTGGGATAAACACGTTGCAGAGTTACAGCTGTGGATTGTGTATGAGTGGTATAAGTGTGTATTGCTTAAATTCGGCTTTTTTGATAGCTTGATTGTGAAAAGCTAAAGATGGGCAAAGTGAAAAAGCAAAGAACTCACGAGGAAGAAGCAAAGCTCCCACCAAATAGACGGCATCAAGCTTGTGGCCGCTGTTCTTACGAGGGCGAGTACAAAAATGTTAAGCGACATAACAAGGCCAAGCATCCTGGATTGCCGCTTAAATTAAGAAACAAAGCATTTGGTTTTGAGCACTTGAGCTTTTGAGCTTTTGAGCACTTGATAAGGCATGCAAGCAATGAGACTGAAGATGTATCTGCACCACTGCAGACAACACCAGGTAAGACAATTGGTGGTTGCTCTGTCCTACATTGTCATGGGGTAAAAGTATATTATGATCATGACACTGACACTGATCTCTGGTCATGTTCAAATGTCATATATTTTCTGTTATCAAAATGCAGGCAAGTATGATGCATTGCTAATATTCTGATAGCATAAGTCTGATAGTAGAAAATGTCTGCGGTTATAGCATTACCCTACATGGTTTGATTCGTTTAATATTAGTTAATTAAATACTTTTCAGTTATAACTGATCATGTGCACATTTGTTATCCTTATTGCATGCCATGTTTTGCTTAGTATCCAAATAATCAAATTATGTGTTGAGTATATGTAAGTGTGGCTTAATTCTGCTTCTTGTTTGACTGCAATGCAATTATATTGTATACTAATGTAAAGACAAAGACATAAAGACAAAAGAAAAGTGCAACAAAGAGCCTCTTGGGCCCATCCGAGGTTGCATCCCACCCCACCTACACCCACACCCACGCCCACACCCACACCCACACCCACCCCCACACCCCCCCCCCTCCACCAGTCTCGCCCCTTCAAATCACCTTACTCTACCTGCATAAAAGAAGGCTAATCCCACGAGTATTTATGAACTAATCCCTTCTCTGTAAAGTATTTATCTAATCTAATTTTGAAGGAAGCAAGTGTCACTGCATCAGCGACATCCCCTGGTAGCATATTCCAATGTCCTACAACCCTTCTACTGAAAAATGACTGTCGTAGCCTAGTCCTACTTTGTTTCATAATGAGTTTATGCTGATGACCTCTACCTCGATTTTCCCTATTGAACTCAAACATACCCTTTAAATATCCAGAATGCTGACTATTTACAAATTTGAAGACTTCAATTAGATCTCCTCTTAGCCTTCTATATCTAAGTGAAAACATACCCAATTTCTTTAATCTATCTTCATAAGGTAGACTACCAAGACAATTAACCATTTTTGTTGCCCTTTTTTGAACCCTTTCTAACAACCAGCAATCTTTCTCATATGTTGGAGACCAGGCTTGTACACAATACTCCAAATGTGGTCTAACGTATGCACAATACAGTTTTGTTATTACCTTCTCACTCTTGTAGGAAACATTTCTGTTAATGGCCCCTAGCATTCTAAGTGCCTTTTTCCTAGCTTCTACAACCTGGTCTGACGCTGATAGTCTATTGTTTACCACGACACCTAAATCTCTTTCCTTTTCAATCTGCTCCATTTTCTGCCCACCCATTTCATACCTATGTTTACTGCTAACCCGTCCAGTGTGCATAATCTTACATTTACTCAAATTGAATTTCATCTGCCATGCTTCAGACCACTCAACTAGCTTGTCCAGATCTGATTGAAAAACATCCTGATCATGTTTTCCTCTAATAATCCTGACAACTTTTAGATCGTCTGCAAATTTCAAGACTTTGCTGTCTATACTGTTCTCAATTGCATTCACAAATATTATAAAAAGCAATGGGCCCAGGACTGAGCCCTGTGGAACCCCACTGAGAACCTCCTTCCATTGTGATTGGCACCCATTCAATATAACCCTTTGCTGGCGTCCTGAAAGCCACGTTTCTATCCAATCCAGAATCTTGCCCCTGATCCCATGAATTTTAAGTTGCAACCCCAGTCTTGTATGGGGGACTTTGTCAAATGCTTTACTGAAATCAAGAGAAGCTACATCTAGCTCTTTACCCTGATCAAAGCTATATGTTGCAACATCCAAAAACTCCAGAAGATTAGTTAAACAAGATCGGCCCTTCCTAAAGCCATGCTGTGTATCCTTGATGAGTTCATTTTGCTCCAAGAATTCAACAATCTTATCTTTGATGATTGATTCAAGCACCTTGCAGACTAATGAGGTCAGACTAACCGGTCTATAGTTTTCCTCTTTACTTCTATCTCCCTTTGTATGAATAGGAACAACATTTGCTCTTTTCCAATCAAGTGGAATTTTACTATCTGCGAGTGATTTAGAAAATATTATGGCTAATGGAACCGACAACTCCCTTTCAGATTCTCTTAAAAGTCTAGCATGGATTTCATCAGGTCCTTCTGCCTTGTTAGGCCTTACTTTCTTTAGATATTCTAGAACAAGTTCACTACTTATGCCACCTAGCTCTCCTATAGTCTCCTCTGTCTCTAGCTCAGGCTGAAGTGCTGCAATACTACTCTGGTCCTCGATAGTAAAGACAGATTGAAACTGATCATTAAGCACTTCAACCATTTCACTGTCCCTGCTAACTAACACATCATCTACCTTAAATGGACCTATATTTTTGGAAACTGTACTTAACTTATAAAAACTGAAGAACTTCTTACTATCTGCATTACAATGTCTAGCTAAATCAAGTTCCTTTGCCCTTTTAGCTGCTCTGACCTTTTTCTTAACTGAATTTCTTGCATTCTGGTAGGCCTTCTGATTTATATCTAGTGAAGATCCCTTCAAAATGCCAAATGCACTTCTTTTAGCTTGTATAGCACTCCTTACTTCTGGGGTAAGCCAAACTGGATTGCCCTTGGTTCTGTTACGTTTGTGCCTGAGGGGTATATGCCGATTTTGAATTTGGCTTAATCTAGCTTTGAAAACATTCCAGGCCTCACATGCATCTAAACCTGCCAACTCAACGTTCCATTTTATCTGTTCGAGGTCATTTCTAATACCATCAAAATCAGCCCGGCTGAAGTTTGGAACCATAATAAGGTTATCTTTGGGCCTCATTTCTGATGAGATATTGAATTTAACTATATTGTGATCACTGGTTCCTAGACCTGCACAAATACTTATGTCACTAACTAGATCACTGTTGTCTGAGAATACAAGGTCTAGAATGGAGCAATGTCTGGTTGGCTCTGTTACAAACTGATGCATGAAAAGCTCCTCTTCAAAGATTTGCCTATACAACCTACACTAATTTGTTTCCTCTGCTATACTTTCGTATCCTCTTAAGTTAAAATCTCCCATAATAAGACACTGAGCCCGAAAGTTCCTACGTATTTCCTCACAAATATCTTGGTCTGTTTCAGCTTGGGAGTTCCTTGGAAGATTCCCTGGTCTGTAAAATGCACCTATCCTCAACCTTCCTCTGTTTCCTGTACCAATTTTAATGTCAAGCCAGATTGATTCTACTTCTTTTACTTTACTAGAATCATCAACTCTAGTAGTGCAGTACAAGCTATTTACATATACAAACACTCCGCCTCCCTGCCGTGATTCTCTGCAGTATGAGAACATGTTATACCCTTGTAACTTGAAATCCTGTAGCCTATCCCTATTATACCCCTCACTAACCCATGTCTCGGTTACACAAATGATATCAGGCTTTTCAAGGGCAACATAACACTCAAACTCATCAAATTTAGACCTAATACTTTGGGCATTCAGCAACACACATGTGATCTTATACTTTGAGCTGACTCTACTAATTCTGAGGGAATTATGATCTACTGTCCTATTCTGACATGAACTTCTACCAATGCTTACTTCCTGATGCCCTAGTACTAGCGTCCCTGAACCCCCCCCCCCCCCCTCCTACCTAGTTTCCCTGAATGACACTTCTGTAGGCATCTCCCAAAGCCCTTGCCCCCTCATCCGATAAGTGAAGCCCATCCTTCATATAGTACCTATGCCACTCATAGAACTGATCCCATAAGTCTACATAACTAAGCCCCATAGCTGAACATAAGTTCTGAACTGAGCTGTTCACAGACAGAGCTCTCGAGTACCACTCCTCACTGGCTCCACAGCGAGGGAGGATGCCAGTCACAATGACTGGTTTCCTGGACTCCTTCAACCTCTGCAGCATGCTCCGGTACTCCGCTACTATTCTCACACTCTGCCTAGGTCCTATGTTGTTCACCCCCACCTGTATTATAACTGTTTCCGGGCTACTCCTACCAAGTTCTGCCTCAATGACTTCTGTAGGCATCTCCCAAAGCCCTTGCCCCCTCATCTGATAAGTGAAGCCCATCCTTCATATAGTACCTATGCCACTCATAGAACTGATCCCATAAGTCTACATAACTAAGCCCCATAGCTGAACATAGAGTTCTGAACTGAGCTGTTCACAGACAGAGCTCTCGAGTACCACTCCTCACTGGCTCCACAGCGAGGGAGCACTTTTTCTTTCAATGTGATTTCTAACTTAAGATTACATTGGGCCTAGGTTATATAGTATGCTATTATCACTTGCACCATATATTGATGGGCCTTGGGCAGGAGCCTGCAGGGGCAGGAGCCTGCAGGGCCTGTGATGGTCTGTTGATATGTCACTATTATATTACACAACATACATATACAATCACAAGATACATCATCAAATTCACTTGAGTTTGATCTATTGCTAACTTTCTTCTTATCTTATTTTTTACAGAAAGTGCTGGTGATGACCATCTGAGCCAAGAGTTGGAAAACCCATCACGCTCCAACAGTGATGAATCAGCAGCAACAGAACGCACTACTGGCAATGCTTCAGGTAATTGTATGACACAAATGTTTTAGCTGTGCATATGATCATTGTGTCAGTGTCAGTGTTAACGTCAGTATCAATTTTAGTGTCAGTGTCAATGTCAATGTCAATGTCAGTGTCAGTTCTTAGTGCCAGTGTCAGTGATGCATGCACCCTACTATTGGCACATCACTACATAATTAATCAATTCACTTTTTCTTTCATTGAGGGCTTTGACTTTTAATATTATTTCAGGTACAATTATTGATAATTTGTTGATATTTAACTTGGTATTGCTTTGCTAGCTTAAAATTGATGAAATTGGTGAAATGACAATGAGTTTGACAGTACTGCATATATGTTAATCTGCATATATTCTGAAGTTTTATTTGTTTGCCTCATTACAGAACCTTCAACTGTACAAGCTGGAGGCAGTGTGGAGGAGCGAGTGGCTATGCTAGAAAATACAATACACAAGTTGTTTCACCTGCTAGGAGTCACCACTGAAGGTCAGTACCTAAATACTACAACATTACAAATTTACATATGCTAATACAAATTAACTGTAAAATACTACCAGTTACCATTAGTTTCAGTTGCAGACTAAGTCCCAGACTGATGACAAGACTTGCTAAATTTGTATTTGCTTTGGAAGCTGTCAAGGTAGGTGTTCTTGCTTTGAGTAACACTGAAGTTTTAACTATGTGAGGACTACATAACTTAGTAGCTGTGTTGTGATTCCTCTATCCCCAATTTATTGCAATAATTGTTTTATATTTTACTGCTAATGTCTGTAGAATCTTGCTGGACCTGGGTTGCTGGACACACACACACACACACACACACACACACACACACACACACACACACACACACACACACACACACACACACACACACACACACACACACACACACACACACACACACACACACACACACACACACACACACACACACACACACACACACACACACACACACACACACACACACACACACACACACACACACACACACACACACACACACACACACACACACACACACACACACACACACACACACACACACACACACACACACACACACACACACACACACACACACACACACACACACACACACACACACACACACACACACACACACACACACACACACACACACACACACACACACACACACACACACACACACACACACACACACACACACACACACACACACACACACACACACACACACACACACGCACGCACGCACGCACGCACGCACGCACGCACGCACGCACGCACGCACGCACGCACGCACGCACGCACGCACGCACGCACGCACGCACGCACGCACGCACGCACGCACGCACGCACGCACGCACGCACGCACGCACGCACGCACGCACGCACGCACGCACGCACGCACGCACGCACGCACGCACGCACGCACGCACGCACGCACGCACGCACGCACGCACGCACGCACGCACGACTGATGACAAAACTTGCTAAATTTGTATTTGCTTTGGAAGCTGTCAAGGTAGTTGTTCTTGCTTTGAGTAACACTGAAGTTTTAACTATGTGAGGACTACATAACTTAGTAGCTGTGTTGTGATTCCTCTATCCCCAATTTATTGCAATAATTGTTTTATATTTTACTGCTAATGTCTGTAGAATCTTGCTGGACCTGGGTTGCTGGACACACACATACACACGCACGCACGCACGCACGCACGCACGCACGCACGCACGCACGCACGCACGCACGCACGCACGCACGCACGCACGCACGCACGCACGCACGCACGCACGCACGCACGCACGCACGCACGCACGCACGCACGCACGCACGCACGCACGCACGCACACACACACACACACACACACACACACACACACACACACACACACGCACGCACGCACGCACGCACGCGCGCACGCGCGCACGCGCGCACGCGCGCACGCACACGCACACGCACACGCACACGCACACGCACACTTTAGTCTTATAGGTATCTTTCCCCCTCAAAACCGACTCTCTCAGCAACTAACGTCCATTCTCTTTGGCAGGATCATCTGATTCTTCGTTGAATCTGGCTGGACGTCTGTCGTCCCTGGAGAAACTGGCACGTGAGCTGATCTCCCTGTTGAAAAATCCCACTGCATCAGGCAGTAGTGACAGCGTAAATGTACACCCCACATCGAGTAATGCGGCATTTAGAGCGGCTCGCGGTGTGCCGGATCTGCTGACTGCCTCGGGGGGCGTCCTGGCAGCTGCCACCACCAGGCAAAGCCTCTTTTGCACCGCATGTGCCAAAGACCCGGCATCCGTTCAGGGCGACGCCCAAAACGCCACTGGCGTGTTTGCCTGCAATATGGAGATGAAGAAGATGTTCAGCTATGCTGAACAACTTCCGGCAGCATTCCGGTCACTGAAGGACACCATTAAACGGCACTTCAGCTCGGATCGGCATCTGAGAGCTGAGGAAACGGCCAAACGTCAAAATGACCATCAGCTTTTGAAGAAGCAGGAGAGTGGCTGCGTTGCCCAGCGCGTCTTGAGGACGGCGTATTATGTTACCAGTAAGTCCCTACCGCACACCATGTTTGAGGAGCTCATAGTGCTCCAGCATAAGAACGGTATCAACATGGGTGACTTAAACCACTCAAAAATGTTCATGACCAAAGCGCGGGAAGCGCTCTCGCTGGAAGTGCGTGAAAAGTTGAAGCAGCACATCGCTGACCAGCCGTGTGTCGCCGTTATGGCCGATAAAGTGACGGTGAACGGCAAAACCATGGATATTACAGCCGTGACAACGGTTGTGCCGGATGCTCCGGCTGGTAAAATGCTGCAGAGTTTTGTAATCGGGGCACCGGTGGTAGCGAACTGCAGCGGGACGGAACACGCCAAGCAGCTGCAGGCAACCATGAGTGAGCTGGGCATCGTCCACACTGATCAGCTGGCAGCGATCGCCGCGGACGGACAGGTCCACCATAACGGTGTACCAAAGAAGCTGTTGGCGGAGATGAGCAGTGCAGACTCCCTGCCAGCTTCATCAGCATGTGTGCCGTGTGTGTGGGACCAGTCTCACCTTGTGAACCTCGCTGACGCAGACGCCCGCAACAGTGACAAGTGCAAGTGGGTAAGAGATACAATTGAGGTCATAACTAGAATCACAAAACGGTTCAAGTATGGAACAGCCAACGTGGCTCTGTTTGAAGCCGGCCGACAGATCGGCAAGAAGGTGCTCCATCCCAAGCTGTGGTCGGAGACACGTTTCGCTCCGCACGCTTCAGCAGTTCTGCACACATTTGCAAATAACGTGCCTCCCATGATGCACGCCCTGCGAGAGCGGGTCGCTTCCGAGAAAAGAGCGAACGTCTTGCGAGAGCTGAAGGAGGACCTGCAAGTCTTGCGAGGTGGGTACTTAATAAGGCTACCTTATTTGCACACAAACACACATACGCACGCACGCACCCACGTACTCCCGTACGCGCACACGCACACATACCATTTCAATATGTACTTGTCCATACTGATTTGTCTTACATGGTTTGATAGCTAGACGTGTCTCATTTATATAACATTATATCAACTCTGGTCGTCTGTAAGCTTTGCTCTGTTTTGATTCATGTTGGATGTATGACGATAACGAATAATGCATGCGTTGCATTAAGCGTGGGGAAGAATTCGTTCGCAGTTGTGGGTAAGGACTGTGTTTGATAAATAATACTGTGGCATTAGTGCATTCTAAAGCGCTTCGTAATCAAATGACATATCCACAGATGCTCGCTTTGTCGCGAGAGTAGCCTCACTGCACGACATCTATCTGGTGTTGGCTGATGGAAGCCGGGCGCTGCAAAACGTGCAGAATCTGCCGTGGGAGGGAATGGCCGAATTCGGCCGTGCGATCATCCGTCTGCGTCAAATGGCTGACGTCCTTCAAGAAGCGGCCGTCGACGAAGTGCGACCCCAGGCGGACATGAACGACACCTGGCCTACGCTGTCTTTCCATGCACAGGACAAAGCAGTGGTAAGCACATGTCTATCAGCTGCTGTATTTTTATGTTTACCAACAGTCCTGCATTTGACATTGGTCCAGTTTTGAGAAGCTGTTCGTGTTTCACCTGAAAATATTGTTCGTTTTTAACCTTTTCATTTTTTTCGGAAATCATGGAAGCCAAGAAAGTTAATATTTGGGTGTTGCGTATTGCTGTATTGCCAAAATCATCATACTTAGTTTTGACAGTTTTGTTAAGTGATAATGTGTGATTTGATGTCAGTTTGCAGCTGCACCTGAACTAAAGTATTCGCATGGCTGTAAACTAAACTGAACTTCAGTATTCGCATATCGGTATAATCATGTTTTTCTGTATTGCGATAACGTAAAATATTACATCAATGTTTGTCGTTAAATTGTGCTTAGTGACCATATAACATGCAGTTATGACGTATGCTGTATGTCAACCTACATCGTTGGATTATATAGAAATATGCACGTTTACTCATTATTTCTTCTTCAGCTGTTTTTGTAGCTTATTAGTCCTGGGCATCGTATGGGCACAGAGTAGAAGCGGGTGGTAAGTTACATACTCATTCTTTGTTTTACATTCTTTCAGGCAGCGGACGCCATCGAGTTCTGCCAGATTATGGCGCGACATCTGCGTCACAGGCGGAATGGTTTGAACTCTGCCGGCTCAAAGATGGGCACCGACAACCAGTCGCTGATGGGTGCCATGCTCGACGTCAAGGAGGTGGCTAACCTCGAGCGCCACCGATCCAGCGCGTCGAGCCCATCCCATACGGCCGACGCTATCCAAAAAGCAGTCGACCGTCTTGTGGCTCGCCGCATCATTCCGGCGTCATGTCGAACGTCAACACAAGAAGTAAAGGCCGCCATCGCCGTGCTTCATCGCTGCGACCAGAATATGAACAACCAGGCACTCCTCAAGGTACTGTGGAAGAGCCAGACCAGTGTTCCCGAGGTACGTAGGTACATAGACCTGGTGTGCCGCCTTTGGATGATCCATCCAACTGAGAGCGTGGTGGAGAGCATGGCGAGTGCAGTGCAAGAGGTGTTCGGTGTGCACCGCCAGATGGACCACACCAATGCGGCAAAGGAGCTGCAGGTTCGGTGGAACGGACCGGATCCGTTCCATGCAGATGCCCTCATATGCGCTGTACAACGAAAGTCCGGTTTCAATTTTGTCCGGCAATCGTCCAACGTGCGACAGGCCCTCGAGGGTACGGTGATAACGAGGCACAAAAATGTATCGTCGCCGAAGTGTGCCATCTTCACTTACCAATAAAGACCAGTCCTCGCCTCTCTAGCTCTTTACGTGACGAAATTTTGCCTATTGTGTAATTACATGACTAGTTGTGTAATTACATGACTAGTCTATTTGTCTACTGGACTGAAATCATTTGTCTGTTTTCGTAATTCTTACCAAAATGCGTTGCCAGACACCTTACTAGAGACACCTTACTGCTGTACATAACATTGTTGCTAGTCAGTGGCGTTGAAAACATATTTTGAAGTTCGGGTTTACAAATTAGTTTCAAAGTAGTTTTTAATTATGTCGAATGCGTTGGTCGGCTTTTTTGTGAGAAGTAAGAAATAACCATTTACTTATGTTTTAGGATGTTTCCGAATAACTTACATGTGGCCTATGACATATTATTTTGTGTTGGCACCGACATAGGCTTGTTTATTGTTATCGATGATTTTAAGGAGCCTTTTTTTGACCGTCATGACTAACAAAATTGTATTAATGCAATGGTGAAAAATGGAAAAAAATGAGTCAGCCTGACCCTTCGTCTGTGACAGGCTGACACTTTTTTTCACCTCTGCTTGCTTGACCGAAATGGTGCTGGATAGAAACAATGAAATAAGGATACCTGTAAACGTGATAATTATTAAAGTTATAAATTACCCCTCGCCCTGGTTGGGGGTCATATGTCATTTTGACCACCTCTCCCCGCCCTGAGGTTTTTCGAGAATAACTGAAAAACAGCGGCGCGCAGCGCCGCCAAATTTTGCCAAAATTGCCCAAATTTGGCAAATTTTGCCCAGTACCGTTCTAAAAACGCAAATATAGCATGCATTTTACTTCACGTCTGGGGGGGGGGGGGCAAAACATAGTTTGCCCCCCACCCTTGAACGGTCTGGGGGGAGGCATGACCCCGTTGCCCCCCCCCCCTGGGTCCGCCCTTGCGCTGGGATGTGTCCAGAGTGTCGCTGGGATGTGTCCTGAGTGTCGCTGGGATGTGTCCTGAGTGTCGATGGGATGTGTTCAGAGTGTCGCTGGAATGTGTTCAGAGTGTCGCTGGGATGTGTCCTGAGTGTCGTTGGGATGTGTCCTGAGTGTCGATGGGATGTGTTCAGAGTGTCGCTGGGATGTGTTCAGAGTGTCGCTGGGATGTGTCCAGAGTGTCGCTGGGATGTGTCTAGAGTGTCGCTGGGATGTGTCCAGAGTGTCGCTGGGATGTGTCCAGAGTGTCGCTGGAATGTGTTCAGAGTGTCGCTGGGATGTGTCCAGAGTGTCGCTGGGATGTGTCCAGAGTGTCGCTGGAATGTGTTCAGAGTGTCGCTGGGATGTGTCCAGAGTGTCGCTGGGATGTTGTTATGATCGCGGCAGATATCGATGGTTTTGAGCCAGATACCTGTATTCAGGACTAGACGGAGCGCAGCAGGTGCGCACGCAGCCAGTAACAACACGGAAGCGAGCAATGGCCGCCAAACAGCTGACAAACAGCTGACCACAACAACTGAAGGAAGACACTGCTAAATCATACAATCATACATAATTATAACTGATCCATACACCTCCCCCTGAGGTTCACAAACAAAACACAAATACTGATCCATACACCTCCCCCTGAGGTTCACAAACAAACAATGATCTTCACAATTCCCCCTTACACATAAGACTTTTGCGTAGGATCGACTTGTAGACGGTTAGGGGGGCGCGACTCCCTCGTGCTGCGTCGACGGGTCGCGTTCGATTCGTCCGCGAATCGAACTCGTTTGGCGGGAGGGTCCTTTCTTGTCGGTGGAGTGGTAGTCGCGACCGGCTGTGGAGGAATCTCGTTGGTGGGGACGAGTGGGCGACATGGACGTAGGAAGCGTCGATTACGCCACAGGATCCGTCCGCTCGGAAGCTTCACCAGGTAGGTCCGGTGACGTCCGATGGCGACGATAACCCCTATCCTGTCCCAGAGGCCCGTCTGGTGATCTTGCATCGTGACGTGAGATCCCATCTTCATCGGTGGGAGGGGTCGAGAGGCTTCGTTGTAGCGGTCCCGGGCGGCTTCCCGTTGAACTTGAGCGCGCTTGTCACACTCGTCAGCGGCCTGACGCCATCGGCTTGCGAAGGCGGTGTGGTGCATCGGCACCGTAGACCTGAGCGGGTGGCCGAAGAGGACCTCGGCGGGCGAACGGCCGTCAGCGCGGGGTGTGTTCCGGAGCTCTAACAAACCTCTTGTGTACAGCTCCTCGTCGAGATGACCAGCAGTGCTGCATTTCTGGATCAGCCGCTTCACACTCTTCACAGCTGCCTCGGCGTGTCCATTTGACTGTGGATAGTGTGGCGAAGATATCTGGTGGGTGGCTCCCCAACGCTTCATGAATTCTCGGGTGTAGCGCGCTGTGAACTGCGGCCCGCCGTCCGTTTTCAGGCAGTTCGGCACACCGGTGACAGCGAACACGTGACGCAGGTTGCAGACAAGAGTTCTCGCTGTCGCTTCACGGCCGATAGAGATCGTGATGGGCCAGCCGGAGAGACGGTCAGCGACGACCAGCCAAGATCTGCCAGAGTGCGAGAAGAAGTCCGCTGACATCGTCTCGAAGCCGCGGGTCGGCTCTGGGTCACTGATCATCGGCTCCTTCTGCTGTGACGGTAGATACCTCCGACATGCTGAGCAGGCTGACACGGTGTCATAGATCTGCTGGTTCAGGCCGGGCCAGTAGACGGACTGTCGAGCGCGTCTTTTCGTCCGCTCCACGCCCTGATGACTTGCGTGAAGACGCTGAAGGATGTCCCGTCTCAGGCTTCGTGGGATTAGCAGACGTGCGCCACACAGGATGATGCCATCGTCAATGGTGAGGCTATCTCTCATCGACCAGTAAGGACAAAGACTGGACGGTAGATCAGACTTTTGATCCGGAAAGCCGCTTCGGATGACGTCCACCAGAGCCTGGTATTCATCGTCGCTCCGCCCAGCAGTGCGAATGTCCTCGATGAGCAGGTCTGGAGCAGGCGCTGGGGAGCATTCGACGTCGGCGAGCTGCTTGACGCTAGCCAGCGCCACGCTGCGGAGGTGATGTTCGATGTCAGCTTCTGCTTCCTGATCATCTTCCGTTGGGTTGTCCACTGGAGCTCTTGATAGCGCGTCAGCAATGCAATGAGTTTTGCCGGACTTCCATACTGCGTTGAAGTGGTATGGTACCAACTTCTCGCGGAGGCGGAGGAGACGAGGGTTCTCAATCTGTGCTAGAGATTTCTGATTGAGCAGCGGGATCAGAGGACGGTGGTCACAGACGATGTCGAACTCCTTCAGGCCAGCCAGGTAGAGGTGGTTTTTCCGAACAGCCCAGCAGATGGCAGTCATCTCCAGTTCGATGACGGCGTATCGGGATTCCGTTTCAGAGACGAAACGAGAGCCACACTGGATCAGACGCCACTGGTCGTCCTGAAGCTGAAGGAGGGCGTAGGACAGTCCGTGCAGTCGAGTGGCGTCGGTATGCAGGGCTGTGGGGAGGCCTGGTTGGAAGAATGTCAGCACAGGGGGCGACACCAAGGTCGCTTTCACTGCCTCGAACGCGTCCTGGTGGATGCTGGTCCAGCACCAGTGGTTTTGGGGCCGGAGCAGGTCGCGCAGCGGGCCGGCAGCATGTGCAGTTTCCGTGGAGAAGGAGGCCAGCTGGTTGACTAGCCCCATGAAGCTGCGAAGGTCGGTGATATTGTGCGGCACCGGGAAGTCTGAGATGGCGCGCAGCTTGCGCCGATCCACAGTGAAGCCATCCTTGCCGACCTCGAATCCGCAGTATTCGACCTTCGGCTGGGCGAACTGCAGCTTCTTGGGGTTGAGGGTGATGTTGTGTTCCGCACACCGTTTTAGAACCGTGATGACGTGCTGTAGGTGAGACGAGTAGGTGTCGTCGTGGCACAGAATGTCGTCGATCACCTTGCACGTTCTGGGGATTCCAGAGAGTGCGACGTCACCTCGGCGGTTGAACTCATCTCCTGACGAGCTGAGACCCTGGACGCATCTCTCGAAGCGGAACCTGCCCCAAGGGGTGATGAAGCAGGTCAGGTTTTTCGATTCCTCTGCGAGCGGAACTTGAAAGTAGCCATTCTTGGCGTCGAGCTTTGTGAAGAACTTGCTGTCCTTGTCGATGCTGGTGATGACGTCGTGGCAGGACGGTGCGGGGTGCGCGCCGCGGCGCACGTACCGGTTCAGCATCGTCAGGTCGACACAGATCCTGACGTCGACGGTGTCTTCACTACTGCCCTCTGTTGGCTTCTTGGGTACGATGACCAGAGCGTGGCACCACTCCGTCGGATGGGTGACCTCGGAGATGATGCCGTCTCGCAGGAGTTTGTCCAGCTGCTCCTTGGCCTTGTCCCTCCAGGCGAATGGAATGGAGCGGGCTGCGGTGATGGCGTACGGCTTGGCGTCGTCGTTGAGCACGATCTTCATCGGTCCCCCGACCATCTCTCGAAGTGGTCGGTCGAGATCGAAGACATCGGGGAAGGCGTCCTTCAGCATGTTCAGGTGCTGGTTCTTGACGGCTTCGGACGGTTCACCCTGTTCAGGATGCCAGACAAGATACTGCTTCTTCGCTGGCGTGAGTTTGGACGGTGGTCCACTTCGTGCTGGTATCGTCTGATGACCGGTATCGTCCGAGGAGGCCAGCTTGTGCACGCGGTGGCTGGACGAACCGACATCATCGGAACAGGTGTCGAAGTTGGGCGGTCTTCTGCTGTTGACCGGTCGAGGCGGTGTATCGACTTGACCGATCTGCTTCGGGAAGTTGGGCGCTAGAATTCCGAGTTCGACGCACTGAACCCACGACAGCAGGGCGCCGGCTACGTTCGGAATGACGCAGACGGTGACGGACGATGCAGTCTCGGCACCCAGTCTGAGTGTGCACTGGAACGTCCCTCTGCAGTCGAGTTCGCCCCCAGCTGCGCCGAGTAGACGATCCGGTGACGGCGACAGGTCGTCCACGTTGACGCCGATCCTCCGAGCCTGCTGGATACCCATGGCGCAGACTTCTGCACCGCTGTCAGGGATCCAGGGGATGACGGCCTGTCCAAGGGAGTGCTGAATCTCGATGTCTACTTGCGGCGTTCGTCGTGCCGATAGGCCTCGGACTCGAATCCCGTGCATGTAACGTCCTCGGGGCGGCGGGGATGCCTCTCGCTGTGTGCTCCGTGAGTCTGGAGACGCTCCTCGCGGTCTGCTTCGCGAGTCCGTAGATGCTCCTCGCGGTCTGCCTCGCGAGTCCGGAGACGCTTCACGTTGTCTGTTCCTCGTGTCCGGAGAAAACAGGCGATATCGCTGCTGATGATGCTGTTGAGATGGGGTGTGATCCTGCTGTCGAGGCCCATCTCTTGTCTGTGCAGAACTGGCGGTCCGAGGCTGGCCGCTCCTGCACATGGATGAGAAGTGATGCAGTTTGTCGCACGTTGAGCAGCGGTGGTTGCGGGCGGGGCACGAGGACAGCCGGTAGTGCCACTCGCCGCCGCAGTAGCTGCACTGCCTGCTCGGCTGGCTCGGCGACACGTCTCCAGGGCGGCCGCGGCTGGGACATCTCCGTCCGCGGCGGTACGCCGAAACGGCGTTGAGTCTGTCACTTGTTATGGCAGAGGCGTTCGTGAATGCGTTCTCGCGAGCGCGGCAGATATCGATGGTTTTCTGCAGCGTTAGCTCCTGCTCGGAGAGCAGCGCTTGTACAGCGGCTTCGTCATGCAGTCCGGTGATGATGCGGTCACGAATTCGTTCTTCGGTGCAGTGACCACAGAAGTCACCAAACTCGGAGATCTCCTTAAGCGCGATGAGGTAGTCATCAAACGTCTCGTCAGGTGCCTGGTCACGGCGATAGAACTCTCGGCGGTCTAGCACGACGTTGCGCTGTTTCCGCAAGTAGCTTTCCATCGCCGAGATGGTGTCCTTTAGACTGGTAGTCTCTGCGATGTCGATGCCGTACTTAATGATACGGTGCCATTCGTCGTCTACAAGAGTGTAGAGTGAAGCTCGCTGTTCAATCACTGATAGCTGGTCCACACCGGTTAGCATGTGGTACGCCTTCAGCCGTTCTTGCCAGGTGGCGAATTCCCGGAGGCTGGCACCGCCAAAAAGACGGGGTGCTGGTGTTGAAGAGCCTGGCGGCTTTGGGCGAGCTGCTGAGGGTGCATCCTGCTGTGATCTCGCCGCAGAAGTTGCCACAACTTGTGATGAAGCTATGGCCGCCAGACGTTCTCGGATGATTTCCGTCAGGCTCGTGAGTGCTGCGGCAAAATCCTCCATCCTGGCACTTGCAAAGCGTCAGCCGCCAGCGGGACTCGAACCCGCGCTCCTCAACGCTGACCTCGCACCTCGGTCGCGCGCCCTTGACCACCGGGCCACGGCAGCTGCAGGTGAGTCGCGTGGCAGAAGCAGGTAGTTCGGCGAAACTTCTACAGTCGGCCACAAGGTGGCGGTGGCGACATCCGACACAGGTCACCGATCGATGCGAGGCTGTCGGCGAGATGAAATTTAAACAGGTAGTAATGAATCACTGGAGCTCAGTCCGATTATCACAAAATCTACCGACCGCGCCATGTTATGATCGCGGCAGATATCGATGGTTTTGAGCCAGATGCCTGTATTCAGGACTAGACGGAGCGCAGCAGGTGCGCACGCAGCCAGTAACAACACGGAAGCGAGCAATGGCCGCCAAACAGCTGACAAACAGCTGACCACAACAACTGAAGGAAGACACTGCTAAATCATACAATCATACATAATTATAACTGATCCATACAGATGTGTCCAGAGTGTCGCTGGAATGTGTTCAGAGTGTCGCTGGAATGTGTTCAGAGTGTCGATGGGATGTGTCCAGAGTGTCGATGGGATGTGTTCAGAGTGTCGATGGGATGTGTTCAGAGTGTCGCTGGGATGTGTCCAGAGTGTCGCTGGAATGTGTTCAGAGTGTCGCTGGGATGTGTCCAGAGTGTCGCTGGGATGTGTTCAGAGTGTCGATGGGATGTGTTCAGAGTGTCGCTGGGATGTGTCTAGAGTGTCGCTGGGATGTGTCCAGAGTGTCACTGGAATGTGTTCAGAGTGTCGCTGGGATGTGTCCAGAGTGTCGCTGGGATGTGTTCAGAGTGTCGCTGGGATGTGTCCAGAGTGTCGCTGGAATGTGTTCAGAGTGTCGCTGGGATGTGTCCAGTGTCGCTGGGATGTGTCCAGAGTGTCGCTGGGATGTGTCCAGAGTGTCGATGGGATGTGTTCAGAGTGTCGCTGGAATGTGTCCAGAGTGTCGCTGGAATGTGTTCAGAGTGTCGCTGGGATGTGTTCGGAGTGTCGATGGGATGTGTTCAGAGTGTCGCTGGGATGTGTCCAGAGTGTCGCTGGGATGTGTTCAGAGTGTCGATGGGATGTGTTCAGAGTGTCGATGGGATGTGTTCAGAGTGTCGCTGGGATGTGTCCAGATTGTCGCTGGGATGTGTTCAGAGTGTCGATGGGATGTGTTCAGAGTGTCGCTGGGATGTGTTCAGAGTGTCGCTGGGATGTGTTCAGAGTGTCGCTGGGATGTGTCCAGAGTGTCGCTGGGATGTGTCCAGAGTGTCGCTGGGATGTGTCTAGAGTGTCGCTGGGATGTGTCCAGAGTGTCGCTGGGATGTGTCCAGAGTGTCGCTGGAATGTGTTCAGAGTGTCGCTGGGATGTGTCCAGAGTGTCGCTGGGATGTGTCCAGAGTGTCGCTGGAATGTGTTCAGAGTGTCGCTGGGATGTGTTCAGAGTGTCGCTGGGATGTGTCCAGAGTGTCGCTGGGATGTGTTCAGAATCCAGCTGAGCTCACCAAGACTTACCGCAGAAGGAAGGTGGCTAGATCCAGGAACGGGCCATCACTAGCAATACCACTTACCCTGCTGCTGCGAGGGTACAAAGTGTATCGATTTTTAGTTGTGCTGTTCGTTATTTCAACCTTAAACCGTGACGAATCAAATTATACTTAAATCCGGCTACGACGCTAATACATGAAGTTCGAAGCTTATGTTTATTATGTTTATAAGTCTCTACAAACTTATGTTTATGTTTATATTTATGTTTATATGTATTATTATGTTTATATTCTCTACAAACTCATAAGTCCTATACTGAGGTTGGATTATTTACTACTAAATGCAACAGACCTGTTCAAAAATGAAGACAAAACTTTCGTTACCCAATAGTACTGTGATGTTGGATTACAGTGACGTCACACAATGGTACTGTGATGTTGGATTACAGTGACGTCACCCAATGGTACTGTGATGTTGGATTACAGTGACGTCACCCAATGGTACTGTGATGTTGGATTACAGTGACGTCACCCAATGAGACTGTGATGTTGGATTACAGTGACGTCACCCAATGGTACTGTGATGTTGGATTACAGTGACGTCTCCCAACGGTACTGTGATGTTGGATTACAGTGGCGTGCTTCACTGTATTTTATTTTAGGCTTTTATCAATGTGACTTAAATCTGATCCCGTGCGAGTTAAACACATTTGACTTTTAATTCTTATATACTTTGCTTTTCGACTTTTGGTCATGTTACTCAACACTACAGGGCTGTGCAGGTTCTACGTGAGTTCATTGCATAACTGTGGGCTAGGGAACAAGCAACCCTTCACCACTGACCAGCTCGGTCTGGAGTATATTGGTTTATCGACCCAGCACTTACAGTCATTAGTCTAATGGCTCGCTGCAGTGGGATCGTCTGTTGCGTGTCGCCCCCGAAGTTGCTACAACAGGCCACTGGTATGAACGGGACTCGTCATCCATCGTAAGTCTAAGGGCTAACAACGTGACGAGGAATGACCATATTAGTATATATTTAAATTTAGTCCGAATTTGCGAAAGTTGAACGTGCCCTAACGACTGGTGACGATCTGCCCGGCGCGCTGGCTTCAGCTGACCTTAACCCGCGACTTACTGCGGGGGGCAGGGGGGGGGGTATCCCTATCCCCCCTCACGTTATTTTGCAATATCTTCTAAACCAACACTAGTATCGTCACCAAACTTTCAGTACCCTCTCTCACATCAATTCTACACATGTTGGCCAAAGGAAAAGATGAGGGGATGTTTAGCGTCGAAACAGCGCCTCGGAAATGCAGCAGCAAAGCCAAATAGTATGCAGGTATTTTACACACTGCCCAAAACATAAGACATTTCTAGTCCTGAGGCCATTCTTTAAAAAAAAAATCGAGCCACGGCTCCATTTTTTCTTTATAAGAATGGGCTCAGATATTTGTTTCCATCGAAACTTGTATTTATGGCACAGAGGCAAAGTAATTATACATTATTACCGAACGCTTTTTCATGTGAGGCTTGATCGTTATTTTGGGGTGGGGTGGGGGGTGGGGGGGGGGGGACAGGCCACTTTATGCCTGGGGGCATGGCCCTAAATTCCCCCTCCCCCCTTGATCCGCCAGTGGGTCTGCCCCGCGTCTTATTCGCCCAGACTGGGTCTGTGCCGCGTCTTATTCGCCCAGACTGGGTCTGTCCCGCGTCTTATTCGCCTGCAGACTGGGTCTGTGCCGCGTCTTTTCGCCTGCAGACTGGGTCCGTGCCGCGTCTTATTCGCCCAGACTGGGTCTGTGCCGCTTTGTGTTCGCCCAGACTATAGGTCTGTCTCCGCGTCTTATTCGCCCAGACTGGGCCTGTGCCGCGTCTTATTCGTCTGCAGACAGGGTCTGTCTCCACGTCTTATTCGCCCAGACTGGGCCTGTGCCGCGTCTTATTCGCCTGCAGACTGGGTCTATCCCGCGTTTTATTCGCCCAGACTGGGTCAGCCCCGCGTCTTATTCGCCCAGACTGGGCCTGTGCCGCGTCCTATTCGTCTGCAGACTGGGTCTATCCCGCGTTTTATTCGCCCAGACTGGGTCTGCCCCGCGTCTTATTCGCCCACCTGGGTCTGGCCCGAGTCTTATTCGCTCAGACTGGGTCTGCCCCGCGTCTTATTTGCCTGCAGACTGGGTCTGTGCCGCGTCTTATTTGCCTGCAGACTGGGTCTGTGCCGCGTCTTATTCGCCTGCAGACTGGGTCTTTCCCGCGTCTTATTCGCCCAGACTGGGTCAGCCCCGCGTCTTATTCGCCTGCAGGCTGGGTCTGTCCCGCGTCTTATTTGCCTGCAGACTGGGTCTGCCCCGCGTCTTATTCGCCCAGACTGGGTCTGTGCCGCGTCTTATTCGCCCAGACTGGGTTTGTGCCGCGTCTTATTCGCCCAGGCTGGGTCTGTGCCGCGTCTTATTCGCCCAGACTGGGTCTGTGCCGCGTCTTATTCGCCCAGGCTGGGTCTGCCGCGTCTTATTCGCCCAGGCTGGGTCTGTGCCGCGTCTTATTCGCCCAGACTGGGTCTGTGCCGCGTCTTATTCGCCCAGACTGGGTCTGTGCCGCGTCTTATTCGCCCAGACTGGGTCTGTGCCGCGTCTTATTCGCCCAGACTGGGTCTGTGCCGCGTCTTATTCGCCCAGGCTGGGTCTGTGCCGCGTCTTATTCGCCCGGACTGGGTCTGTGCCGCGTCTTATTCGCCCAGGCTGGGTCTGTGCCGCGTCTTATTCGCCTGCAGACTGGGTCTGTGCCGCGTCTTATTCGCCTGCAGACTGGGTCTTTCCCGCGTCTTATTCGCCCAGACTGGGTCTGTCCCGCGTCTTATTCGCCTGCAGACTGGGTCTGCCCCGCGTCTTATTCGCCCAGACTGGGTCTGTGCCGCGTCTTATTCGCCTGCAGACTGGGTCTGTGCCGCGTCTTATTCGCCCAGGCTGGGTCTGTGCCGCGTCTTATTCGCCTGCAGACTGGGTCTGTGCCGCGTCTTTTCGCCTGCAGACTGGGTCTGTGCCGCGTCTTATTCGCCCAGACTGGGTCTGTGCCGCGTCTTATTCGCTCAGACTGGGTCTGCCCCGCGTCTTATTCGCCTGCAGACTGGGTCTGTGCCGCGTCTTATTCGCTCAGACTGGGTCTGCCCCGCGTCTTATTCGCCTGCAGACTGGGTCTGTGCCGCGTCTTATTCGCCTGCAGACTGGGTCTGTGCCGCGTCTTATCACGAGCGTGTCGGACAGACTCGTTCCGTCCATGTAAATTGGGGATGCCCACCAACAGTGGCCAGGTGCGGCTCGGGGTCCTCCTTTCTCCTATACCGCCCCCGGGCCGTGGTCAGAGGGAAGTCCGTCCTGCGCTGCCGGCGCTACTGCCCAGCCCCCACCAGTAATAGTTGGCGGAACTCGGGCGTTTGGGCGTTAACAACCTACTACACAGTAGGGTTCCCATGTTAAATCGATGATTGTCAGACAAGGCTGGCTCGTAACCTATGGTACATATTTTAAATCTGACTTCTGGAACATATAGCTACAAACCTTGGCTACAACGTTTCTATTTACCATTTTTTCGATATTCCTGGCGTAAAGGGGTTAAATGGGCTTGGAGGTTTAAAAAAAATGTCGGAACGACCGCTGACCGCTTCCAAATGCTACTACAGGTACTGAAATACACACTACTTCGACTACTATTTCGTAGTAGAATTTAATGAACGCTTCCAAATGCTACTACATGTACTGAAATATACCCTACTTCGACTACTACTTCGTATATTTGCTGGAGTTTAATTCAATAAATAAAGATATAATATATGGAAATACAAGTTATTGATAGCAAACAATACCTTTAATTTATAAT